>OU744732.1:20697658-20782737 GCA_916613615.1 Steromphala cineraria
CAACTTCTTAGATATTACTTCCGGTCATGCTCTCAAGCGAGTAAGACGTGTTTCAGAGGGGCTCCCGCCCGAATCCAAAATCATCCCTGATTATGTCAAAAAACAAGAAACAACACAAACAGAAACAGAATAAAGAAACACTGGACGTTCCACCTGTACACAAATTAGATAATTTCGTAATTACGAGGGCGAGACTGAAAGAAAATTCGGCAACTCAACGCGGGACGGTGATCGACGACACAACAAACATGGCGACCCCAGCCGAGCAAGTTCAAACTTTCGAAGATTTGACAAAACGTATGGAATTAATGTTTACAAAACAAACAGAAGATATTACAAAGCAAATAAACGAGGTTAAAAGCGAACTGACCGACACAAAGAAAGAAATACAAGTTGTAGACAATAAACTTGAAGACATTATAAAAAGCATTCAGCTCAACGAAGTCGGAATCACGGAGAACAGAACGGAAATTTCGAAATTGAAGACGGAGTTGCTACTCGTCAAGCGCAGCTTACTTATGCAGGAAGCCTATTCCAGAAGGAACAGTCTGCTTATCTATGGAATTCCCGACGAACGTGACCCTATCAGCGCTGTTAATGATCTGTTCACAAAGTCTCTACAGTTGGACGATGTTGACAAGTTCCAATACGAGAATATTCACAGGCTAAACAGGACAAGCACCGACCCTGCCAACTTCCGTGCGGACATGCCGAAGCCTATTGCTGTACGTTTCCTTTCGTCCACGGACAAACAGCGTGTTTTCAACGCATCCCTTCGTCACTCTAAAACTATGAGAGAGCAGAGGATAAGTGTCAGGACTGATTTACCAGTTATCGTAAAGAAACAGCGAGGAAGGTTGGCCAACCTTGCCTTCGAACGCAGGAAATCTGACAAGGTACAGACAAGGATAATCGAAAAGGGGATCAACTTGCGTCTGGAATGCAGAAAATCAGCAAAAGAACCATGGGTCCTGATCGAAGAAACCCATAACTAGTCATTTCTTCTTGGAATTTCAGTGCTTTTTTGTGAGGTGTTTATCATATGTGAAATCTCTTATTTTGTGACTCGACTCGGAATATATCTATTCATGGATTTTCATATGTGAACCGTAAGTACGCAGATATTCCTGCAGGATAATATTTTAAACCTGATTTCATTTTCTACTTTCTATGTGAAATAGTGTACAAAATATCGAAGTGATTATTTCAAACTTTTAATGTTGTAAACAGATTTGACATTTCTAGGATATTTTACGAACGCTTTCATCACCATGTACAGTACATATGGACACGCGGTGTTGCAACCTTTAACCAGTTGTTGACATGTCGATGAACACTCACGGGCCATATAGATCTATAAATGATTTATGGTACGCGGAACTTATTTTAACACCAACTTCAAGAAAGACGTTTGAAATGTTTTCTGTGTCCTCTGGTCAATGTGATTAATGTGAAATCCTTTATTTGTGACTGGACTCGAAGTATAAATTTATTCGTGGATTTTGATATGTGAACCGTAAGTGCACTCTGATATTCCTGCAGGACAATATCAAAAGCCTGATTTTCTATCTTTTTTGTACGAATTATTGTAAGAAATATTGAAGTTATTATTTCTCAGCTTCCATATGGGAAGTTTTGATATTTCTATGATATTTTACGAACGCTTGCATCACTATGCACTGTGCTACAACTGCCAGATGTTGTCATGACAATGAATACTTTTATATCTAAAATATCTTTTGGTTCTCGAGTTTTGAAGAGACATTGAACTAATTTTATCACCAAAAGACTTTGATAATAGTGAATATTTCGCAAATACTCTTGTTGGTCTGTGTGATGGGCCCAGGGACGGTGTCACGTGTTTTAATTTTTTTGTTTATATTCTACTACAGTAGTGTTTCTTTCTTGCACATGAATACTCTACTATGTAGTTATACTACGATTGAGAGATTTGTGCTTCATGAATATAATCTTTTTAGTACTTCTTGAAAAAAATTTCAGGACTATGATGTTTTAGTTATTGTACCTTTCACTGAGAAGAAGATTATTTCATTTTAATATTCTTGAAATATAAAGTGAAACAACTTGGACAATTTAGCCTTTAAGTCAGTTTTCTTATATATCAGTAACTGTTGAAGTCGCGGAAGGTATTATAAAATACTCTCATTACATACTATTATCTATATTTTACAAACTCATTAATTTGACCAAATCAGTTTAGGCTGATGACTCTGATAAGTCTTATAATCTCTTTTTTTAATATTTAACTACTTTTGTGCCTCAGGATGTTTTTGTTAACTTCTCCAAAAAAATTGATTTTTTTTTTGTTTTTTTGTTTTTTATTAAACAGGGAGCATGCCCCGGCATCTTTTCTTTTATCTTTTCCTCCTAAATGTTTACTTTTTTATTTTTATTTTTCATCCTTAGTTTAAATACCGGTTCCCATCCGGTTCAAGTCCTACCTGCACAAAAAACTACATACCCATCGAATGCCTATCCCTATTCAATGCTGAACTGTCAAGCCATTGACCACCAAGATAATTCAACAAGCATAAAATACCTTTTGATCTTCTATCTTTTCCTTGAATATCATCACCTTGATTTGCTCGCTTATCTTTTAACATATATTTTTGTTATGTTTACTTTTCAAATAACACATTATTATGGATAATATTAAAAAAATTAAATTGATTTCAGCTAATTGTAGAGGATTAGGTGATAAGATTAAAAGAAGGGAAGTAATGAATATTTACAGAAAGAAAGATTATTCAATTATCTGTTTACAAGACATCCACTTGGCAAAAGATGATATAAATCTCATGAGAAATGAATGGGGTCTCCAATGTATCTTAGCTCCTTTTAGATCAAACGCTAGGGGAGTAGCCATACTGTTTAATAACAATGTTGATCTAACCATTCACAGAACTATTGAAGACGAAGATGGAAATTTTATTATTGCTGACATAACTGTAGAAGACAAACGGTTTACACTGACAACTTTGTATGGCCCCAACCAGGATGATCCAAACTTCTATATCAAACTTTTTGAAAAAATATTTTCTCTAGACAATGAATCTTTATGCATTGTGGGTGATTGGAATCTCGTTTTAGACCCAACTATTGATTTAGAAAATTATAAACATTTAAATAATCCAAAAGCAAGAGATGTTGTTACAATAAATTTGGAAAACTATGATCTCATAGATGTATGGAGGGAAATGAATAAGCATAACAGAAAATTTACATGGTGGAAAAAGAATCCTAGGAAACAGGCCAGACTTGATTTTTTCCTTATCTCCCAAGATATGTTCGACATAACTTTGGATTCTGATATCTTACCAGGTTATAAATCTGACCATTCAGCCATATCATTAACTATATCAAATTCTATTAACCAAGAAAGAGGTAAGGGGTATTGGAAATTTAATACTTCTCTCTTACTCCACCCTGAATACAGTACTTTAGTCAAAGATATCCTGAAAGAAACTGTTGAAGAATACTCTGATACTAAATCATGTAACTCAAATATTAATGGACAAGATGATAAAGTTAAACTTACAATTAGTGATAATTTATTTTTGGAAACATTTCTTATGAAAGTAAGAGGAAAAACAATTTCTTATGCTTCTTTTTTGAAGAATGACAAAAAAAAGAAAACTATAGAATTGGAAGAAAAAATTAAAGAATGTGAAGACAATATTAGACAAGATTTTCAAAATATGAGTGAATCCATGCTTTCTGAACTTACAAAATATAAGACGGAATTTGAGCAAATAAAGGAAGAGGAATTAAGAGGCATTCAGATTAGAAATAGAATAAGATGGTATGAGGAAGGTGAAAAACCAACAAAATATTTCTGTAATCTTGAAAATAGAAATTATGTTAGCAAAGCAATAAATAAAATTGTTACTGATAAAAATGAGGAAATTACAGACAGTAACTCTATTCTAGATCAACTGAAATATTTTTATAAAAAACTTTATTCCCCCAATAATGATCTAGAAGTAGATATTACTTTAGATAATGTTGTTACACCAACATTGAACTATGAATTAAGGGAAGAACTGGAAAAAGATATTAATATGGAAGAAATTACTTTCGCAGTGAGAAATATGAAAAACAATAAAAGTCCAGGAATAGACGGTTTCCCAATTGATTTCTTTAAATTTTTTTGGAACGATCTCAAAGGATGGATTTTAAGATTTGTAAAAGAGGTTTTCGCCAAAAGTGAACTATCTTTAACCATGAAGAGGGGGGTTATTACTTGTATACCTAAAGCAAATAAAGACAGAACTCGCCTGAAAAATTGGAGACCAATTACTCTTCTAAATGCTGTCTATAAAATAATAAGTACATGCATAACCAATCGCTTGAAAAAGACTTTGGACTTACTAATACATGGAAATCAGACAGGTTTTATTTCAGGCAGAACTATTAGTGAGAATAAAGATTGTTATATGACATTATGTTTGAAACAAAAGCTAGAAATATCTCTGGTTTACTCTTATTAATCGACTTTGAAAAGGCTTTTGACACAGTTTCAAAGGATTTTATTAATACGGCCCTCAATAAATTTGGATTTGGCCCACAAATTATACAATGGATTAATATTTTAACATATCAAACTAGTTCATGCGTGATACAAAATGGCCATTTATCTGACTTTTTTAATAATGAAAGGGGCTGTAGACAGGGTGACCCTCTGTCGCCCTATCTTTTCCTCTTTGTAGCTGAAATCTTAGGTTGTATGATAAGAAATAATGATAGGATCAAAGGTATTATCCTTGATGGAAAGGAATACAAATTAGGTCAATATGCAGACGATGCAGAATTATTTCTTGATGGCACTGAAGACAGTCTATATGCAGCTATTGACACACTTAATACATTTTATAAAATGTCAGGTCTGAAAATAAATATAGACAAGACGAAGGCAATTTGGATTGGCTCAATGGCAGGTAGTAAACAAGGTATATGTACTGACCTTAAAATTGAATGGCATAATGGGGAGTTTGAAGTACTGGGAATAAAATTCACTCCAAATCTTGCTGATTTATGGGTAATTAATACAAAGAAAAAGCTTGAAGAAATAAACAGACTACTATCAACATGGAGAAAAAGAAACCTAACACTGATAGGTAAAATCACAGTCATAAAAACATTAGCCCTTTCCAAATTGGTACACATTTTCAGCTCACTCCCCAATCCCCAAAACGACTTTATTTATTCTCTTGAACAAATCTTTTTCAAATTTATATGGAATGATAAACAAGATAAGATAAAAAGAACTACTTTAAAAAGACTAAAGTCAGAGGGGGGATTGGGTATGGTTGATTTAAAAACATTTATGGAAGCTTTAAGATTATCTACCTTGAGACTATATTGTAAAAATCAACAGATTGCAACCCTAGTAGTATACCTTATGATGATATCTTAAAATATGGAGCAAACATAGGTAAAATCTTACATACTAAAAACCCCTTTTGGAAGGATGCTATTGATGCGTGGACAAAATACTGCAAAACACTTAATGCTGAAAGGGATAATATTGATGACTTGCTTGCGGAGCCTCTATGGCTTAACCATAATTTCAAAGACCCCTATCACGTTATCAGAAATTGGGCGAATAATGGTATATTGACTATAAAAGACTTGTGTGATGAACAAGGTTTCATATCCTTTGATAAATTACAATCAAAATACAAGATTAGAGGTACAATATTGGATTATAACTATTTACTTCACATTTTACCAACTGAGTGGAAATATTTTATCAAATGCAAAAACAACATTCCTATTTATAATTTCTTTACCAGTATTTATCAAAGAAATATCTTGAAATCCACTAAAGGTTCTAGATTCTTTTACGATAAACTAATATCAAAAAACGAAAAGCTTGATATCTGTAACAAGTGGGAAACGATTTTTAAGGACTCGAAATTTGACTGGGATAACATTTTCAATGTATACCGACGTGGAATGAAAGATGTCAAACTTATTGATTTCCAATATAGATTCCTTCAAAGAGTTATTTTTACTAAAAGAGAATTGTTGAGAATGCATCTTGTTGACAATGACTTGTGTAATTTTTGTAATGATGCTCCTGAGAGCATTTGCCATGTTTATTGGGAGTGTAGTGTGACACAAAAATTTTGGAATGATCTGGAACTCTGGATAAATAACTATCAACAACAAAAAATAACAATTTCAAAATTTATTATTTGGTTTGTAACATCTAATAATAATGGTTTGATAAACCAAATCATTGTCTCGGCAAAGAAATTCATTAATTTATGTAATATAAAAAAATCAATTCCAAACTTCAATAATTATAAAAAAGTTCTGTCAGATATTTTCTCGGTGGAAAAATTTATATTTCAAAGAAACAATGAAATTAGCAAATTTAATAAAAAGTGGAAATCACTCATCCCAATTTTCAAGAATTAGTTAATAAGATTTATTGTATACTCTACTTTGTCAAATGTCCAATGTACGGAATTTACCCCCACTCATTGTACACAGACTTTGTAACCCTTGGGAACCAATAAAAAAAAAAAAAAAAAAAAAAAAAACTTCTTAGATATTGTTTATTCATTAATTTTATTTATCTTACCATTATGTCATTGAGCATTCTTCATCACAAAACAAATTCCCGTCATGGGCAATAAAGTATTATTATTATTATTATAATTATAATTATTATTATTAGGTCTTCAGACGAAAGTCAAAGACCTATTGTTATTATCCTGATTATTCTTATTTTTATTATTTACACAATTTTGTGGAAGCTCTAGCGCAAAAACTACTAAAGCCAGTCGCATGAAACTTACAGCACTGATAGCTCCTGACCTGAAATTGATACAGATGAAAAAAAATCCGACCTATCTACTTCCGTTTCCGGTCAACAACCATTACAAATTTGAAAATTTAACATGGGAAAAATTTTCAAAACGGACTTAGAGACTTGAAATTTCATATGAAGATGCGCATTGACCTGCAGAACAAAAAAGTCAATCAGGGAAAATCTCTCAGTCACGTGACTTGGCGGCCATCTTGTTTTTAGTGCATTTTTGACCATTTCGGACCGCTACCACCTTTGAAAATCTTCTCCTCTGAAGATACGTGCACTAGAGAGCTGAACTTCAGACATAACGGAGCTAAAGCTTAGTTTTCTATAGGATACTAAAATAAAAGTCCTAACTCTTATACTTAGATCACTGTGACCTTTCAAAGTTGACCGAAAACGAAAAATCGCAAACTTCAAGGGCTCATAGCTCAAAAACCTAGCCGTGGAATTTCATCATTTTTGCATGAGAGCTAGACATGAATAAGGTCTACAAGAATCAAGAATAAAATCGATCGCGAACAGTCATTTCCGGTTGTGAGAGAGCTTAAAAAATTGAAATTTCGGAGTCCGACAAATTTTAACATGGGCAATTTTTTCAAAATGCACTCAGAGACTTGAAATTTCACATGAAGATGCGCATTGACCTGAGGAAGAAAAAATGCAATCATGACGACTTCGTAGGTCACGTGGTTTAGGCGCCATTTTGAATTTACTGTACAACCTTGCACATTTGAACCGGAAATGGACTTCCAGAGACATGTAGATTGCCCTTAGAGATTTGAAATTTCACATGAAGATGCGCATTGACGTCTTGAAGAAAAAAGTCAATCAAGAAAAATCTCTAGGTCACGTGACTTGGCCGCCATCTTGCTTTTAGTGCATTTTTTACCATTTCTGACCCCTACCGCCTTTAAAATCTTCTCCTCTAAAGATACTTGCACTAGAGAGCTGAAATTAACACATTAAGTAGCAGAAGGATAGTTCTCTACAGGATACTCAAAACAATGTCCTAACCCTAATACTTAGGTCACTGTGACCTTTCAAATTTGACTAAAACGAAAAAGAATTTACTGTACGATTTTGCACATTTTGACTGGAAATGGACTTCCAGAGACATGCAGATTGCTCAAGACGATGCATAATGACATTCCAGCATTGTGATACATTGAAATGAACCTTACGAATTGAACAGCGGTCTGAAGACCGTCAGAGTTGCCTGGGCAACCCTAGTTATTATTATTATTAGGTCTTCAGACGAAAGTCAAAGACCTATTGTTATTATCCTGATTATTAGGTCTTCAAGACAAGGTCTGAAGACCTATTGTTATTATCCGTGTTTTTCTTATTATTTTTATTATTTGCACTTTTTTTGTGGCAAAGATTCTGAAGAAACGGTTCGATCGAATTTCATGAAATTTTCAAGGATGGTAGTCCGTATCATGAACTCGTTTTGTACGAGCCCGATTTTTGAATTTCGATTTCGTTTTTGAGTTATCTCCTCTTAAAGGAAAAACTTCAAACCTCGATTTCTCAGTAACTATCGGAGATAATTTTCTAAAACTTTCACCAAAATGTGGGCAACAACATTCCTCATCGATTGCACCCTATGCCGTTTTCGGCCGTAATAATAGATTTTTTGCTATTTTCGAAAAACTTAAAATTTTCTTAAATTTCGCGGTTCTGACGGTACGCGTCTTTGAAAATCTTCTCCTCACTAACTACAATACATACAGACGCACACTATAGCTCATTTTAAAGCTGAATAAATGCTGTTTAAAGGAACCTCCCACACCTGACCTCTATTTTTAGCGGTTTTTGCGCTACATCGATTTCAAAAACGACCATTGGAAAAAAGGGATTTTTTACGTGTCACTTTCAAAGGGGCGAAACTCGGTTAGGAAATGTCAAATATTAAATCTGTTTGTAGCATTCTGTTTTACAATGATTGTGCAACATATTCACTACAGATCATTAATATATAAAAGTTGATAGTTAAGGAAATAATTGGACATAAACAGTGTTTTTACATTTTTATGCGATTTCTACATTTTTAGAGGGTTATTTTCTTTTGAGAATTTTTGTTTCGAAACTGCTCCAGATAGAAATTTTATCTTTGATGTTTTGTGAAGCATATGTAATGAGTAGACAGAAAAAAATATCAACAAGTCATGAAAAAATATTTTCTGTCCATGACCTGTCCTTGAATATTGGGATTTTTGGAAAATCCTCACTTTTGGCATATTTCAATTATCCAGAAGTCCTTTGCTAATTGAGATATCACAGATTTGATTTTACCTTCAGAAGCACCATTTAAAGCAAAAGATTTCCTTTATTACATACTATCATATAAAAGTTGATACTTAAGAAACTAGAAAGACAAACATCGGGTAGGGGTCTAAAAATCTTCATTTTACAGTGTTTTCATTAAAGTTAACAAAATCATTTCTCCCTCAGTATCTAAGTTTTCTAAACAAATTATACATCTTTGTATGCGGAAAATCAAGACCAACATTATTTCTGATATGCCTTATCAGTAAAATATCAATAGTTAAAGTGCTACGTTTCATTACATCACACAGGGGTCTGAAACAGTCAATTTTACATTACAGCGTTAAATCCCATGTACGCGTCTTTGAAAATCTTCTCCTCACTAACTACAATACATACAGACGCACACTATAGCTCATTTTAAAGCTGAATAAATGCTGTTTAAAGGAACCTCCCACACCTGACCTCTATTTTTAGCGGTTTTTGCGCTACATCGATTTCAAAAACGACCATTGGAAAAAAGGGATTTTTTACGTGTCACTTTCAAAGGGGCGAAACTCGGTTAGGAAATGTCAAATATTAAATCTGTTTGTAGCATTCTGTTTTACAATGATTGTGCAACATATTCACTACAGATCATTAATATATAAAAGTTGATAGTTAAGGAAATAATTGGACATAAACAGTGTTTTTACATTTTTATGCGATTTCTACATTTTTAGAGGGTTATTTTCTTTTGAGAATTTTTGTTTCGAAACTGCTCCAGATAGAAATTTTATCTTTGATGTTTTGTGAAGCATATGTAATGAGTAGACAGAAAAAAATATCAACAAGTCATGAAAAAATATTTTCTGTCCATGACCTGTCCTTGAATATTGGGATTTTTGGAAAATCCTCACTTTTGGCATATTTCAATTATCCAGAAGTCCTTTGCTAATTGAGATATCACAGATTTGATTTTACCTTCAGAAGCACCATTTAAAGCAAAAGATTTCCTTTATTACATACTATCATATAAAAGTTGATACTTAAGAAACTAGAAAGACAAACATCGGGTAGGGGTCTAAAAATCTTCATTTTACAGTGTTTTCATTAAAGTTAACAAAATCATTTCTCCCTCAATATCTAAGTTTTCTAAACAAATTATACATCTTTGTATGCGGAAAATCAAGACCAACATTATTTCTGATATGCCTTATCAGTAAAATATCAATAGTTAAAGTGCTACGTTTCATTACATCACACAGGGGTCTGAAACAGTCAATTTTACATTACAGCGTTAAATCCCATGTATCTCGAAAACGGTGACAGATAATTCAACCAAATTTTTTTCTACTTCTAGGAATAATATTCTCTGAAGAATGATGTCATAGCTGACATTGGCCATCATGATGGAATTTTCTGAAAAGTCTATAACACTGAATATCAAGTTGAATTTGGTCATTTTGATAATGCGTTAGTTACTGTTTACCTCTTAGACAAAAAGTCATGTGAAGGTGAAACACTGTGAAGGTCAAACAGGAGTCTTGAAGACCTAAGTATTGACGCGTCAATCCTAGTTCTTATTTTTATTATTTACACAATTTTGTGGAAGCTCTAGCGCAAAAACTACTAAAGCCAGTCGCATGAAACTTACAGCACTGATAGCTCCTGACCTGAAATTGATACAGATGAAAAAAAATCCGACCTATCTACTTCCGTTTCCGGTCAACAACCATTACAAATTTGAAAATTTAACATGGGAAAAATTTTCAAAACGGACTTAGAGACTTGAAATTTCATATGAAGATGCGCATTGACCTGCAGAACAAAAAAGTCAATCAGGGAAAATCTCTCAGTCACGTGACTTGGCGGCCATCTTGTTTTTAGTGCATTTTTGACCATTTCGGACCGCTACCACCTTTGAAAATCTTCTCCTCTGAAGATACGTGCACTAGAGAGCTGAACTTCAGACATAACGGAGCTAAAGCTTAGTTTTCTATAGGATACTAAAATAAAAGTCCTAACTCTTATACTTAGATCACTGTGACCTTTCAAAGTTGACCGAAAACGAAAAATCGCAAACTTCAAGGGCTCATAGCTCAAAAACCTAGCCGTGGAATTTCATCATTTTTGCATGAGAGCTAGACATGAATAAGGTCTACAAGAATCAAGAATAAAATCGATCGCGAACAGTCATTTCCGGTTGTGAGAGAGCTTAAAAAATTGAAATTTCGGAGTCCGACAAATTTTAACATGGGCAATTTTTTCAAAATGCACTCAGAGACTTGAAATTTCACATGAAGATGCGCATTGACCTGAGGAAGAAAAAATGCAATCATGACGACTTCGTAGGTCACGTGGTTTAGGCGCCATTTTGAATTTACTGTACAACCTTGCACATTTGAACCGGAAATGGACTTCCAGAGACATGTAGATTGCCCTTAGAGATTTGAAATTTCACATGAAGATGCGCATTGACGTCTTGAAGAAAAAAGTCAATCAAGAAAAATCTCTAGGTCACGTGACTTGGCCGCCATCTTGCTTTTAGTGCATTTTTTACCATTTCTGACCCCTACCGCCTTTAAAATCTTCTCCTCTAAAGATACTTGCACTAGAGAGCTGAAATTAACACATTAAGTAGCAGAAGGATAGTTCTCTACAGGATACTCAAAACAATGTCCTAACCCTAATACTTAGGTCACTGTGACCTTTCAAATTTGACTAAAACGAAAAAGAATTTACTGTACGATTTTGCACATTTTGACTGGAAATGGACTTCCAGAGACATGCAGATTGCTCAAGACGATGCATAATGACATTCCAGCATTGTGATACATTGAAATGAACCTTACGAATTGAACAGCGGTCTGAAGACCGTCAGAGTTGCCTGGGCAACCCTAGTTATTATTATTATTATTATATATATGTTTGAGACCTGCAGAAAACATGTTTAATTGTTACTTTATTGCAGATAGAGAATTCCTCTATTACCCTATGCTTTTCTTATATTAATCCAACTAGTCTCCGTCATACATCATATAAGTAACTTGCGTATGTAGAGTAATAACGAACCCCTGACAAATTTTTATAGATGGAATATGTTTTATCCGAATTACTTTATATTATTTTATAACCGACCATTTCAAACAAGATGAAATAAAGAAGTAGAAACTGTTGATAATCTATTTTGACTTAGATGAACCAAGTTTGGTCTAAATGGCATGGTCTCTGATACACTTTTGTTGATGCAAATACTACAAAAATGAGAACATGAAAAAAATGCATCCAGATAATGAATAATTTGAGTTGAGCAAGGCATCGGAAGATATTACGAACATACTCATCTAATTGAAGAAAATGGCACCGATTCAAATAATTTAAACATGAGTACAAGAAATATGTCGTATTATAATGATGAATTATATAACTTATATAACAACTAACATTTAATAAATTCGACTGTGAATTTTGGAAAAAGAATCTTTTGTTACCTTTGCCATCCAAAAATAAAGAAAGAAAATGTGCAAATTTTCCATCATAGTCAGTTTCCTTCTTAAACCCCGTATAGAAATGGTACATTGATACAGCAACGTCCTTCGGGTCCCTCAGAGTGAACATTATCTTGCATTTCCTCTCCACCAATTCCTTTGGTGAATCGATCAGAGACATGTGGGTGTTTATGACTCTTGGAGAGGGTAGGGCGGACAGGGATGCATTAGATTCAAATTCTATTTGGGATTTTTCTTTGTTGGCTGGAATGGTTTCAGCCTTTTGGTTGAGAAGCATTGAGATCATCTCGAAAACCCATTGAGTCCCTGGAGAAAGACAAGAGGTTACTACATGAGCAACTGTGCAATACAAATATAGGAGTAAGAATTTATAAATGTAGAGTTAACGTTCTTGAAACTTTTGACAATGTGTAAACCAATAGTATTGAAAATATCATACAAACATCATATAAATACCGTCGAACCTAGTTTTATCCGGACGATTTGGTTACGATTGCAAATCGTCCGGATAGCGAATTTTCCGATAATCTGAATGAAAGAAAAAAACGTATATATATTACAATATAATATATATTTTGGTGATACATTCTGATTGTTCTGATTCTTATTTAACTGGTCTCACAGGTAATGGGTCAATAAATCAAAGAAAATAACTTTTAGGTTATGGGATTAAATATTTCCCGTCTGAAAATGTACACTTGCATACTGTTACATTTGTACATGTACCATGTATATTAAATCAAGTAAACTCACAGAAAGTCAGTAATCACAGTCTGCTTCTGATTTAAGTCAGGCAGTTTTTGAAATAGTCTGGATAGCGAAGTTTCCGGTTATCCGGGGTCCGGGTAAGCGAGGTTCGACAGAATAAAATATATAACTTTTATAGGAGACATGTTTTTAAACTTTGAACAAGTAACTTTGATTGCCATGTTTCTCATTCGGCGATGGGACACCTTCAGTGAATGGCCTTTCCTGGAAATATGGTAGTGTGAATTTACTATTAACAATTATTGTAAGTTAAAAAACTACCCTTGATACAAACTTTATTCAGCACGTCAAAGATATTAATATGAGTTCAACCTTAATCAAAGTCATCATGAATGCATTATTTGTATTATCCCCAAAATTATATATAACTAAAGGTTGATATATTTGAGTGCAAATTATTTCTAGCCTTTCGATTCTCATTGTAAATGGTGTATTTCTGTATTGCATTTAAGTAAAAGTAAACAAATGAAAATCGAAAATCCCATGATGTTGACGTCATTATCATATTGTCGTGACTTCAGCTTCTGCAGATAAAACAAACGCATTGTCTGTTACGGTCAAAACAATATCGGATACAATATCCATAGGTATTTCATCAGGTTATCTCAAGGACAAGAACAACATTTTCAGATGTACCTGTCCTTTGAAATGTTGTCAGGTAAATATCATCCGGCCTGCGTTTGATCTGCTTCATTGCCTGCAGGACACGTGGTGGATACGTCGGGAAGTACTGCAGGCCCTCGAACCTCTGCAGCTTGAGAGTACTCCCTCCTCTATCCCGTATCCATGTGTACTCACTCTCTTTGTGTGGGTACTTACTATCCATCTGGTAACCAAAAGGAATGAACCTTATTTTCAAATCCCTTACCGTTTTACGACTCCTGAACAAATGGATTTTTAACGGCAGGTAGTGTGTTTCCTAGGGAAAATGGCCAACTCATAAAAGCGAAATAAATGATACCCATTAGAAGCTTCAGAAAAAATATGATTATTAAGGCAGGTAGTAGGTTGCGTAGGGAAAAAGGTCAAGTCATGAAGCAAACAAAATTTATACTAATTCAATCAAAGGAGTTGAACAAACGAACCCAGGTCGGTGAAGCTACGCGAATCCTTCTCCTGAAAGGGATAGTAGCACGTTTTTTGAAAATTTTATATTTTCAATGTTTCATTCATAAAGTTACGTTAATGCTAAATGTATTATTTTGATAAGGTCAAGAATCTCATTACACAAACCAATCATCCATAGTAAGAGAACAAACTAAAAAGATTCACATAAAGTTCATTGGCGGCAATCTTTGTGTGAACACCTTTAATTCATTTTGTGCAAGAAAAAGGAATCGCATGGCTAAACGTTATATTATTTAATATATTTTATTTATTACTGCTTCATTTAGTTTAAATACATTGTCTTTCAATTGAACCATTTATTTTCATGCTCTTGGCATCACCTTATTTTCCCCCTAAAACGTGCTACTGTCCCTTTAATCGAAAGATGTTCGTGAAGTTTTGGCTTAACAAATTATACCTTATTCCAACGACTATGGATAATCGGTTTAATATATGTTTTACACCTTTTACCATTGCATTGTACTATTTTACTAACACGAATGATACGTATTTCACAGGATGCATACTAAAATAGTCACAAGACTTAAAACCCAAAGAGAAAATATCAAAAACTTATTTACAAATACCGCGCAAACCCTTTTCTGTCCACGTCGTTAAAATGAGGAGGCAATAGGTAAAACATTATTGATTCTCTATAGGAGGACTATCAATAGTGTATGTAATAAAATGGAGTGCGGAAATTACGGAAAGGGATAATCGAGAATGGAACTAATTAACTGTGCAAAACTCATGACTGTTCATGCAGAAAGTTTCATCAACTTCAATGGACAGCCCAGCAACGTTTAGGACACCCCCATGAAGAGCAAATGTTTCATAACGTATAAACGCAATTAGGACTTCAAAGGAAGTTTACTGTGAAAAATGACTTAATTATGAAATGTACAGAATACTAAACTGCGTCCCGTTTAACAGCACTTTTCTGAAACGAGTGAATAGTTTTTAAAAACCGATATCATTCAGTTTAATAAAACTGTCATTAAAGAGGCGGAGTTGAGGTTTTTATTTATTACTGACCTAATTTCTACGTCAAACATGTTAAGAAAATCGCGAGCATGACCACGGCTGCTGACATTTGAAGTCATACTTAAAGATTATGACGTTATTATTACGTCACGTCATTTGGGCAGCGATGTGTACTAACTTTGTAGATTTTTTTAACAGCGACATGTTGAACGGGCGAATACTAAATCCATTGTGGCATTTGATTATTCGCGTCCTTGAAAATATAGGTTTCGTGATACTTCTAAACTGACGTCCAACAGAAACTTTACCATTTTAAAACGGAAATTTCGAAAACAATCTTATATATATATATCATTCAGTTAAGTTAGCAATGACATAGCCAAACTTCAATGTTTAAAAATCTTAAATTTTAAAATACAATATTCATGCATTTTAGTTGAAATGGCAAAAAATCCATAATCTCATGACATTTCCACTGGAGCTTGTCACGTCACGAAAGAGCTTAATAACTGTCCATAATGAGTGTCTGCAACCCGTAAGTGAAAAAAAACAACCTTTAAACCAGTAAACGGCATTGCAAAAACATCGCGAATCCCTCTGACACACTTTATCTAAAAACACCATTGCTACATGAATCGATAGTGTTCCTTCAATTCTAATTGTAACTTGATCCGACTATAGAGACATGATTGCTGACAACCGTTCAACACACAAAAACAGTTGTCTTTTACCTGCACCATGGCCGATATCTCTAACGTAAGACCACCGCCAACGTTGTTTTTGTAGTGATGTCAAAGGATACGAAATATAAAAGGTCGGCATGTTGTTATGTTTTCGTGCACTATATGAACATGGACAGCTCATCGACTGCTTATTTAAATAGTCATCGGTCACTAAACGTCGACACATTTAGTTTCATGTCATTTCATTCCAAGTTATAACGTCAGACTTGATATGCAATAATGCTATTTACCTAGGATTGTTGAGCTCTAATGGCTTGTTACCATTTGTACTACTCAATGATGTGTCAAAATGACATGTGAGACTCTATCCACAAAATCCTATTAATGGAAAAGCTTCGATGTAGAATTAATGCGAAGGATGAAACTGCTGACATCTGACGTAATTTAACGTTTGACCTATTTCGTTACACATGGCAGATTTGTAAGTTATAACACTCGGGCTGTTCATACCATTCTCGATTATCCAGAGTTTACGTTCCGATTATATCTTCTCTAACCTCTGGAACCAATATGGGCAAAATGCGATTCACAAATTACCTGCCCTTAGTGGCATATTGTCCAATGAGGTATCTACGCTGCCTTCAGCAGTGTACCAATCGCATGGCTTCTTTCACGACACACCCCCGCTTCGTCAATAAACAGAAATGACATCCAAAGAGATGGATTTCAAGACTGTATTTTAGTGTTTTTGTCTATCAATACGGGTTGGGTATATAAATTGTTACCTAGCATTTCCAGTTCTCGTCAGGAGAATACCTCTGGACTGTAAGTTTTTTATCGCATGGCCTTTGGTTTTATAAATGAAATAGTGAGTGAGTTGGGGTTTAACGTGGTGTCAGCAGTATTCCACCTATAAAACATGCTGCCATCTAAATTTAAGAGAGTTGATAGATCCGAGAGAAAAAAATGTGTAAGGAAAATTACAACACGAGTTTTGCATAAACTAGATTAGCGTTTGCGGGATACCGCAAAAGCAGAGCAGCCCCGGAACTTTGGGTTTCGCCTTACCCTGTTCCGCCTTTTACAGGCCTCACCAAATTGGGAATTTTCTCGTGACCTTGACCTTTGACACTCAAGGTCACACAATCAATGAACACATTTCATTGAGTATAACATTATTGTAATGAAATAAAGTGTTAAAAATTAAATTAATCCATTTTCTCCATATATGTTGACCTTGCTGTGACCTTGACCTTCGACAGTTCGTACCCAAAACTTTTTGAAAATGTTGTACTTCTCAAGAGATAATATATACAAAATCTAAACTTTATAGCACAAAAACTTTTCAAGTTATTGTGTTTACAAGGAATTGCAATAACTCATATCTCATGACCTTGACCGTTGAGCTTCAAGGTCACACAATAATTGAACACTTTTTATTGAGTATAACAATCATGTATTGATTAAAAGTGATCATAGTTAAAATTAAGCATTTTCGCTAAACCATGCTTAAGTCATGACCTTGCTGTGACCTTGACCTTTGTCAGATTGTAGCCAAAACCTTTTCAAAATATTTTACTTTTCCAAGGATGATATATACCAAGTTAGAGCTTCATAGCACAAAAACTTTTCAAGTTACCGTGTTTACAAAGAATTTTGTGGTGATTTTATAACTCGTGACCTTGACCTTTGAACTTGAAAGTGAACATGTCATAATGATTCCCTGCAAGTATTAACATTTAGACATGTTCATGAGTTCTGAAAAGCTAAATGGGATAAAGTTATACCCCAATTTAGTGCATTTTGTAATAACTCATATCTCATGATCTTGACCTTTGACCTTCAAGGTCACACAATCATTGAACACTTTTCATTGAGTATAACAATCATGTATTGATTAAAAGTGTTCATAGTTAAAATAAAGCATTTTCGCTAAAACATGCTTACGTCATGACCTTGCTGTGACCTTGACCTTTGACGGATTGTAGCCAAAACCTTTTCAAATTTTTCTACTTTTCCAAGGATGATATATACCAAGTTAGAGCTTCATAGCACAAAAACTTTTCAAGTTATCGCGTTTACAAGGAATTCTTAGAGTGAATACATAGCTCGTGACCTTGACCTTTGACCTTGAAAGTGAACGTGTCAAAATCGTTCCCCCGAGGTATGAGTAGTAAGGTATGAATAAGAGTTCTGGAAAGCTTAGGGGAAAAAAGTTATAGCTAGTAGTACGAGTGCGGCGGCGGCGGCGGCGGCGGTCGCGGCGGCGGCGGCGATGGAAACTTCACAAAAACTGATAGCAGCCCCGTCCTTAGACGGGGGTGCACACAATCATTGAACACTTTTCATTGAGTATAACAATCATGTATTGATTAAAAGTGTTCATAGTTAAAATAAAGTATTTTCGCTAAAACATGCTTACGTCATGACATTGCTGTGACCTTGACCTTTGACGGATTGTAGCCAAAACCTTTTCAAATTTTTTTACTTTTCCAAGGATGATATATACCAAGTTAGAGCTTCATAGCACAAAAACTTTTCAAGTTATCGCGTTTACAAGGAATTCTTAGAGTGAATACATAGCTCGTGACCTTGACCTTTGACCTTGAAAGTGAACGTGTCAAAATCGTTCCCCCGAGGTATGAGTAGTAAGGTATGAATAAGAGTTCTGGAAAGCTTAGGGGAAAAAAGTTATAGCTAGTAGTACGAGTGCGGCGGCGGCGGCGGCGGCGGCGGCGGCGGCGATGGAAACTTCACAAAAACTGATGGACGGGGCTGCTAATAACCGATGGTAGGTAGATTTAGTAACTTCATGTATTGTGGTTTGTTTTTAACTTGAATATATGCCATCCCACTTGACTCAAAACGTTATTGCGGTGTGGTGGCTTGTTTGCTTCCCTGACCCTTGAGCTATGCCAAATGGAGCTGGCATGCTCTTGGTAGGGTCACCCAAGCTAAAAAGTCAATTGGAAGAAATCAGACCAATTTTTTGTCGTTCTAAAACCTGCTTTCTATCCCTCTTTTTCGTCTGTTCTCTCATCCTGTCGAACTTATTTCTCTCCGATCTTCTGTCTTTTGGATGGCTAATCCACATGTTTAATAGCTGAAAAAATTGCTGATTGTATGTTAAATCCCAACTCACTCATTCGCCGTGTATCTGCCTCTATGATTTCTTTCCTATTTCTGACTCTGACTAAATGCCTATCTGATTGGCTAATGAAAGACGGTAATGAACCTAAGGGCAGGTAATTTGTGAATCGCATTTTGCCTATATTGGTTCCAGAGGTAAGTGGAGACATAATCGGAACGTAAACTCTGGATTATCGAGAATGTGCTCATACCTACATGTGTAGTACTAGAGTAGCACATTTTATTGCTTTGATGAAATTAAGGCTAACAAAAAATCATTTCAACGACCGAACGCCTAAATTTACATCAACAGGTTTTATATTAGGTCATACTGTTGCAAATTTAGATCAACAGATTTTATATTTTGTCATGCTGTTGTAACAGTATGACCTAATATTATATCTATTGATCTTAATTTATTTAGATTGTTTTACCTTCTTTAGGTTAATTAAGTACAAAATTGTTTTCCCCCTCATTTTTATTTGCTGGGTGTATAAGGAAATGATTGATTCACAAGAAGTACATTGTTTCAAATTTCTATCGTTTTTCATTCTTCAAACAGAATAATTACAAAATGTGGATAAGTTTATTTTGGACAGCAGTTTATTTAAGGATAACGAATAACTGTTTAAGATCCCCTCCCCGAGTTGTTGGGGGTCACATATTCAAGCCTTAATTCATAGCGTCATTTTATCAAGAAGTATCGAATGTTGCAGGTGTGCATGATGTTAGAGTTAATGGACTTCATAGAGTGACAATAGGAAGGTTTGAGGGAGTATTATTGAAAACTAGAATTGAATCACGTCAGTAAGTCAAACGCAGTCAAAATGACCTTTACGGATTAATTGATTAGATTTTGTATATAACGGGTATCCATGTAAATCGGTTATGTAAATTTGGCTTCCCCGAATATATAGGACCGTTTTAGATTTGTTAAAAACGAGTCTTGATTTTACATACATTTTTTATTTCGAGATGACTATGATCATGCTATTTAAATCCCTATCAAAGCAAAGTAATCTAAGATGATTAACGGAGTGGCTCTTTAAGATATACAAAAAGTAAATGGTTCAAGAACTAGGGTTCGAGATTAAAAAGATTGCCTTTTAATTTTTTGCACATAACGTAAGATGTCATTGAACAGATGATTTATATTATGCGTGCACATAAGTCTATCACGAGCCTCACTTAAGACCACAAATGTAAAGACATGGACATTCGTCCTCCTTCGTCAACTTTCGTCAAATTTTGAAACGTTTTGATGCAATTCAGGATACCATTTTAGTTTGGATTCATGTTCGATAGAGGAATCTTCGTTTGACTAGATGATTTTGTATGACTTCCAGAATCCAGTAGGACTAGAAACAATTGTTTACACTTTTTGACAATTCGCGCGATTTACAATAAGATAGGTACATATTCAACTACACATCCTCTAGTTTATCAATCCAAATAAATTAAGATCGACAGTCCTTTTTTCATTTGTTTTTCTAAATTTATTTAGATTGCTATTTTATCAACTTCTAAAGAGACTTTGTGTCGTGGTGTGAGTATAATGCCTGTTTGTAAAGGATATAAGGACCGAATTATAATTTATTGTAACATGATTTCGGTAAATACTTGTTTCTGATTGGTTGATTTAAAGGATTTGCCAGTGTTGAATGGCAATGAACACCCGCAAATTGGCTGAGGCGAATCACCGCAAAAGGTTACATTATTCATTATTCAACATTAAATTGATCTGATTCTCCTAATATTCGTGCGCTATTCAATCTGTACTGGTGCTGTTGTCATTTTCTAACATGCGCTTTGTCGTACATCAATAAATTATTTTCTATTAGCTTTAGTTGTATGCTAACGCCGTCGGTTTTAAATTAAATTTGCTGGTGTTGAATAACAATGAATCCCGGAAATTTAACAAACGCAACTATTTATCTCCTAATTCAAATATGTTGATTTTACTAAAATATTATTCGTTTCAACTCCTTACCTTGCTAGCAATTTTCTTATAATTTTAGTACCCAAGCGGCAGAGACATGATTATCTATAAATCCAAGGTATTATTTAATAGAAGTAATTGACAAGGAAGAATAACAGCAGACCTTACCTTTCTTCTTCAACAGTACGTCAAACCGTTTGCTAATTAACTCCTGTTGTCTAATGGGTCTCTTGAATCTAAACCTTATGCACTGCACATGCTTTATCATAATAACCCGTTTTGACCCTTCACGTGTTGCACTGAAACCGGTCCTTTTTTAAATCCTTTAAACGAATCTGTCAAATTGTACATATATCTGTTCTTATTTTTGATGACAATACATTATGGTATTTTGGATCAGTCGTATTTACTAAAGTTGTCAGGACTGAATTTCACATCATTTCAAACAATGAGATAAATAGCTTTGTTTTTTAATTTCGAATTAAGCAAAAAAGCAACAAAGACTTTCAAATTAAGCATAAAAGCACAAAAGATATCAATAATTCTTTCTAAATTTTATTGTTATGGAAATAAATTATCCATGAACATATGATGATCAATGACATCCGTCCTTCGTGATTCGGAGTTTGAATGTCATAATTGTCTCAACAAAGTGATGTTTATTCTTAGTCTAGATAAAGTATACCGCCATTTATTTTAACCAAAAATATTGCTGTCTATTGTAACTGTTAACAAACTAATCGTGATATATCCTCACCTTCATGGCTATAGTTCAGTGTAATATGCAATGTTCACGAGTCGATGCAATGAATATGAGTATGTCATAAAATGTCGCATTTGGTTTATCGTACCGTGTCCACTAAAATGAGTACTTTAGAGGTTTATCAGAAGTTCAGCAGAAAGAATATTCGTTCACTACGAATTAAGACAGCTCCACATGGAAATACAAAAAATAAAGCTGTTGATGACAAATGTCAACCTGACAAAGACATTATAAGTTAACTTGGAGGAGGGGACTGCAATACAAACTTTTCCTTTGTTGCTGTCGATGTTCTGCAACTCTTTTGAATAAGCCTATATGCGGTACGGGTATCTTTAAGAGCCACTCTTTGACTTTCGGCACATACTGTATTGCTTTTATACGTACTTAATAGACATAATTCATGATTTAAATTCAAAATACCCAAATAGATTTTTATTGCCCATTGACAATTTTATTATGCATACTTATTTTAATCAAATACCATAAAACAGTCATGTATTGACGAAAGTCAAATTCACACGTCCAATATACATATTGAATTTTCAAACATCATCAACTCGTAACTGTCAATGATTAATAACGCGGGTTCTTGTTCAGTTTTCCATTACAATTTAAACCTCCCCTTTGTCACCATGTACGACGTCGATGAGCTTTTTCCTGCAATAGTCGATCGACAAACTTCTCGAACCAATGACACCGGTGGTTAATTTGTAATATTCGACTCCCAACTACTCACTGAACATTCTCTCCCCACAGAGGCAGATCAAGTCATGTTGATTTAGCCTCTGTTATATTACGCCGAGTTTGTGGTATAGAAATGGGAGATGCCTGATTTGAGGCAATCAAAGTTAGTTGTGACGCTGTTCTTAAATCATCATTTTGGCTACTGAATCAAGGCAAAGGATATTGTGATATGAACCACCTTTTCCATGCGAGATGCGTTGCCATTTGATAAAGAAATTCAAATGTACTGTGATGCAATTTTTTTCCGCCAGGGGAAACTGCCGGAACCCACGGATTTCGGCGTAATAGAACAGAGGCTAAATCAACATAACTTGATCTGCCTCTGTGGGGAGAGAATGCTCACTGAAAGGCTCTTTAAATAACTGAAATAATTGAATTGAACCTACGGTCATACAGACAGCTCAGTGTCTCTCTGATACTTAAGAGAAATTGCTCGCAAATCATTCGTGCTCACGACTTTCTTCGTGCTCAAAAAGGGGACGTAATCACGACTTTCTTTTTTGTTTTTGTCTCTTCGCTAATTAAAACGCCAGACAGAAGAAAGTACACACCATAGTTTGTATAAATTTACATACATGTACTATCTAAGAGACATAATTATGATGTATTAGGCTATGACACGTTAACGATCAATAGAAGATACTAAACGACCTGCCATTTAATACTATCTTATTAAGCGAGTTAATGATTTGTTATAAACGAGCAAAAGCGAGTTTGATACCAAGTCATTCACGAGTTTCATAAAAATAGTATTAAATGATAGGAAGTTTAGTATTATGTTTATTAATTGCACTAAAAACTAAGTATAATTGACGACAGTTTGCTGAAACAAACATTTCGCGACTCGGAACCACTTTTGACGGTGCGCCTTTTGGGAAAAATAAAAACGCTTAAAAGTACTCTATGAACAATTGTTTAACACTTGTTCTTATGTGTTTGAGAATACGACATAACGAATCGAATTATTGTTAATTTAAAATCTTATATACGATAAATAATTCAACTGAAGTGTGTTCTTTCTTAAGTCTGTCAGTTTAGTTAACGAGTTTCCCTCCGTTATCGAACATACTGATAAACTTAAACATTTTCGATTTTTAAATTGAGATAAAGTTTCATTATGGTAAATTCGGTTATTTTTAAAAAATCTGTTGGTTACAATATCTCAGGAGATTTGTGATTTGAAAACAAAAAATATGATGTGAATTCTATCGTTATCCAACGAGTATTATTAAGTTGGGCTGTTTTGATAAAGAAACAGGTATTACAACTTTTTGTCAGGTTACCCCAGATATTTGTGTTGGTTTGGGAAGCACTCATAAATAACCGACTAAAACCCGGAAGCGACAAAGAGAAAGTACTTTGGGGAAGTCCAATCTTGATTACATACAAACAGGATTTATCAGTTCTACGTTGTTGAGGTAAGTTTGCTAGAAGTAGCAAGATTTAGACATTTAACCCTCATGCTTCCTTGGTCTTGCAGGCATGATTGCTATCTCAACTTTCTGTAGTAACTGTTGTGTACGAGTTTCAATCTACACAATTGCAATGTATTCATGTATTCAATACAAATATGTCTTCTGTATGTAAGTACCAACGTAATGTATAGATTCCAGTGTTATGTATTTAAAGTGACACCATATTTTTGTATTCTTCTGAAGTTATTTTATTATAAAATGTATTTTATATATATAATATAATATTATTATCAAAATACCTTCCATTAAGATTCCACGTTTCATCAAAATACTATTACCTCATCAGAAATGAAATTTAAATAAAAATGTCTTGTCTATACCAGTGTGTAAAGAGAGACGTGTGTGTAATATATATGATTTACAGTGAGTAATTATGGGCCTCAACCAGTCAACAGGCCGAGCATGAGAGATTGTAATCCTCAAGTCTATTGCGTCAAGTGTGATAACAATGTTTTCTAGACTAGTGATAAGGTGTCCCACATTGACATAACTATACTGCAGTACCTGTTAAGAAAAATTGAACTTATAATGTTTAATCTATTTAAAGTGTTATCTTGCTCCGTTGGTGGTGTTTGAGTGTATAAGGGTCTGAACACAAGGTTTACAATCAGGAGGAGGATTATATGGATGGCGACTTCTTTATTCATCCTAGGCGACGTTTCTTGACAACGACACAAAGAGCTGTGTCGAAACGTCGCCTAACATGAATAAAGAAGTTGTCATCCATATAATCCTCCTCCTTATTACGTCGCCTAACATGAATAAAGAAGTTGTCATCCATATAATCCTCCTCATTATTGTAAACCTTGTGTTCAGACCCTTATACACTTCAATTGTATTATTAAACTTCTAAAATGCCTCCCAAAGAAGAAAAGGTTTACATTCTCATAGGTTGTTTGGAAATAGGTTGTGTTTGGGGGTTGTTCATTGAAAAATGTTTTTAATGGTTCGGTTTTGCTTTCTGTAATAACTTCTCTAGTCTTATTAAAACTTCCCTTCGTCTTGTCACTTCTAGTCACTTGAGACATAATTTTCATGGCTAATCATTTGCGAAGCTTTGGTTGTCTTGAGTCATGTTATGACCCCTTGGATTGTTTTCTTATCTGGTTTATCTCTTTATTACAGACGATATTCTCTGTAGCCCGATGTTTCTTTCTCAAACATTTCTAGAAAAACGTCTCTTCTTATAGTCATGATTGCGAAGATCTAAGGATGGTTTTGGATAATGATATTGCCAGCAACTTGAAGTAGAAAGGGTTTGGTGATTTCACTATAATATATCTTGACTTGGCTGATGTTGTACTGACCTCTAGAGTAAATTTTGGCCGAGTGAATTACCACCACGACAAAAGGTCACATATGATACTAGTTTCTTTTATAAAGGTTTATAATTGGGCTGTGTTTAAGTACTTTTGCAATCATTAAGTCGTAGCAAACGAAGTGCCGATAAATTTCTTATATGAACTCGATGCACTATTGTGAAGTACAAAGTCTACCATTTTCAAGACATTAGAAGTAGTCCAGTTGTGAGTAGTGTCTCTTTGAGAGAAATGAAACCTTGCGTGGTTTTGTTAAGGTAAAGACTTACTACATCAAATGCAATGAGGAATATTCTTCAGGTGTTACTGAGTTCGTAGCAGTGAGATCCTCTAATCCCTGAAGGAACTGCGTTGTATCTTTGATTTATTCAGTTCAATATCTAATTGCAACATGTTTAATTTTCCACTCTAGCCAAATTAGTATTTTCATACGATGCCCTAGTGCAAAATATTACGTTTCCAATGTTCTGACGTCATAGTTCGCCTTTTTCGTTGCGTTCCGAATGTGACACGAGCACACACGAAGTTTAACATTAAGTTGATTGTATTTGGTGTATTTAGCCCACACGCTTACTCACTAATGCGTATATTGTTTCTCGTGATCTGCCTTAACCCTGTCAATCACAGTTACAGACCTACATTCATACGTTGAAACAAACTTGACATTTCCAGAGAATTTTCGCAAAGCATGAAACTTGCATTAGCGAAGAAATACGGACTTTAACTTCAGACTGTCTTTGATCCAGGTTCCTGCAACTGTGTCCAAATGATCGGGCCTTCCTTTTACTTTTTTTAACTTTTTCCTTTTTAAACACCACTTCAATATTTTCAATTTGGTACATTTTTCGGTACAGCTTCAGATTTGTCCTTCTTTTCAGGTTTCTGGTTCAATCTTCTGTACAGAAACATCTATAATCTTTGATTTTCTTTATATTTCTTATCTTAGTAAGTAAGCGCAAATATCATTTGATTTGTGATGTCTTTGCGGCATTGCAGTGTGGTGAGTCGAAATCCATAATGGTGTAACTAGCAGTTCATTGCATGTAAAAGGGGTATACATTTAGAAAGATCTTGTTGAAATTTTGTTCCATAGAATGTTTGATTAACACCACACATATTTACGATGTTAATCCCTTAACAATCACTTGGTTTCTTTTCATTCAGTCAGTAATATGTATCAGTATGTTTCTTGCTGCCAAAGTGGTTGATCTTTTATTATTGTAAATGAAATTATGCAATTGATGTACAAAATAAAATGTTATATGCGCAAATATAAGCAAGTAAGTGGACAAACGTTTTGGATGCTTTGGTAGGCGTTCTACAGGAAAAAGAAGCGCTGTATAACATAATTCAAAATTGCACCCATTTAATCATATCTTTCTAGATGAAAATAGCTTACAACAGGCCGGGCCCAACATAGGTATAAAACGCTTGGTTGATAAGGGTTAAATATAGTAGGTCATGGACACTCACATACATGTAATATCCTCTATGTTTCAGAGAATAAAATGGCGACCTCAAACAATCAACCTGGGTTTGTTGATAACTGGCAAAATGGCAAATCTGTAACTGAGTGCAACCTCTACATGTTAGAGACAGAAGATTTCACTGATGTCACTTTCCTTATTGGATCTAAGAAACACGTGGTCCGAGCTCACCGCTATGTTCTTGCCAGCAGGAGCTGTGTCTTCCACGCGATGTTCTCTGGTCGGATGATGGAAGAAAGGGAGATAACCATCCCTGATATAGAGGCAAACGTCTTTAAGGATTTTCTAAGGTATCTTATTAGGAAATGATGATATGAAAATACTGAACGGTCAATAAAATATGTTACATAAGACTGCGACATACACGTCCTTAAATTAGTCTCCTACCTTGTGCTCCTGGGCAAATAGCATGGCTTATTCTATCTTATAAATTAAAAAAAAATAATTATGATATTTTTACATTCCATTTCTTTCGTAAATATAATATTGTAATGTAAACAGTTGTATTAACATATAAAACAACAATTGATTAAGTTCGCAAACCAATAAAAGACAAATCGTAACCACGAAACTAGTTTTTCAAAATTTAAAATTCAGTTTAAAGAATCAGAAATCAGAACGCAATAACACTGTTTGGATCATATTTTCTGTACATGTTTACTGCATAAAATAAAGGTAATTGTTATGTATATTCTTTTCAGATTCCTCTACACCGACAAATGTACTATCACCTCTGGGAATGTCTCAGGTCTGTTATATACCTCGAGAAAATATGACGTCGAGACACTGTTTTCACAGTCGGCCTCTTTCCTTGAAAACTCACTTTCAGAAGAAAACGTCTGTGAAATACTGGAAAAAAGTCATGGATATGGTGAGACCGATTTGGAGCAGAAAGCACTGAAGATCTTGTCAAAAGCTGGTCCAAAGGTAATCAAATCAGTAGGTTTCAATGATCTCTGTTCTGAATGTTTCGGAACTTTCCTTGAAACAAGCACTGTTAGAATCAAAGAAGAGGAAATATTTGAAGCTGCTCTGTCTTGGACAAATGCAGAATGTGTGAGAGAAGGTCTGACTCCAAGCCATGAGAACATGAGGAAGGTCCTCGGTGAGATGGTGTACGAGATACGGTTTGCTAGTCTGTCCCTGGAATATCTGGCCAAGGTAGTTGGTCCTTCTGAAATGCTGACAGTTGGTGAGAGAATAAAGATCATGGACAGACTGCTTGGGTTAAGTAATGACATTAGCCCATTTCAGGTAGTCGCTAGGGGAGACAGAAGAAATGTGAAACCAAAACCTTCTCCACGTGTTTTCTATGCAGAGAGATTTAGGACAATTCGAGAACCTTCTCGTCAAGTTCGTAGAAATGCCATATCTTTCTCAACTAACAAGAACATCTCTCTACTAGGGTGTCAACTTTATGGGTCGGGTACAACAGAGATTATCAGAACCGACATCCAACTGTCTGACCATCAAGGCTACTTGATATCTCACCCACTAAAGGATACTGCAATGACTCTGAACAAACCTGTTAATGACATGATATTTCAAAATCCAGTTACAATTGAAGCCGGATGTGTCTACACCATATCTGTGGTATATTCTATATACAGTAACCTCTACAGTGGATCAGAAGGTGTTGCAAAGGTAAGCGCAGGCGGCGTTGAGTTCACCTTTATCAAACCAGCAATGACCTGGTTCAAAACATCCATTGAGGAAGGACAAATTCCAGGACTTATTTGGGGAAAATAAATTTTGCATTTGATTTAAAGCTACAGATCAAAATCAATGAACCATGATTGTAACCTTAACCTGAAGAGTACAATCTGACATTGCCCGTTATTGGTCTAAAAAGACCTTCTAATGGACTCCAAGCGTAAGGAATATGATCCATAGCAAGGTTACCGGGTCCCTCAACTTGGAAGATCTTCTTGCCAAATTCAACAATAATTCCACTTGATAAAGAAAATTTCCAGCATTGATGCAACAAGCATATGGACATTGCAGCCATGCTAACAGCGAACAAAGTCCTCAAGGGTCTAATGCAGATAACCACTTACGTCTCTCGGTCAAATTGTCTTCCTTAAAACATTGGTATATATCAAGATTACTCGCCTCTAAGTACATGATTGGCCATGCAGATGAATATAAAATTACGACTCGAGGTAGATTGGACCGTGGAAGATACCTTCCCACTTTCTGATTCGTTTTGGCTTTGATAATATTCGGTGTATAACTGTTAATCGTTTCACTCAATCGTTTGACAATTTCCTGTTCAAACAAATTTGCTGTGTAGACATGACCGAAAATATTCATATCACATCTTTCCCTTTGCATCGTATCTACTGAATTTCAAAATAACTTCTTGTTTCCAAAAATGTTTTAGAATTGGTATATAGCTTAAAGTGTTGTGACCTCGCAAAGAGAACTTCCCATCCAATTGATTGATCTTTTTAATGAATTAATTGATTGTTTAATTGTTGATGGACATCAGATGCTTCAAGAGCGTTACATAAAAGAGTGTTTATACTTAAATATTCTTATAAGATAGGAACAGTTATAGTAGAGATTAAAACATTGTCTTAATTAGACAACTTGTTGCAGTAGGTACAACAGGTACAGTAGGTACAACAGCAGACGTTTAAATTTAGTCGTTGCTTTTTCAATAATCGGTGACTGACATTCTATGATGAGCTTGTTAAACATGTTGGTGCTACATATACGGAAACTATGATATTGCGAAACAAATTCTTAAATTCATTCCAATTGTTGTTTAACATTTACAATTAAGTAAGAAAGATAATGTGCTTTATTTGGACAATATGCTTTAAAGACGATGATAGATTTCTACAAATGAAGGTTTACATGAATCAGAACCCGTGAATGGTATAGGTATTTATCTCGCTTTCGCTCGTTAAATACCAACCCTTTCACTCGTTTCATAAAAACTCGTTTAGTATTCTCTATATCTGATATTTAACAAAGTTTATGCTTACCACAACTAAATCAAGGTGGTATAAACGACACATATATATATATATATATATATAGGTATAAAGATGAAGGGGTCTCACGTGAAGTAAATGTAGATTTGAAAATAAAATACTTCAGACGACACTTGCTATATATAGGATATATGAAGGTTGCTTTTGTCAATGAAAGCAGTAAAAACGTCTATTGCTTATTGGACATTTTGTACAGTTTATGATAACCCAAATTGTTAAGATTGTTCCTTCTTGGCATATCTCTGATAGAACCTGGAGCCCGCCATCTTCTCCTCATACACACGGTAGTAATCCTCCAACATCTCCTCTGTGAAGTAGTTCCTCCAGTCTCCTACCACACCTGCAAGTAGAGTCCAATATTATAGAACTCATGTGAAGAAAAACCACGTCTCCAAGGGCTTCTGCTCTTAGAAAATCCCAAAAGAAAAGACTTAATCCCAGCGGCTCCCTTTCCTGACCGAAAGGGGTTTTTAGTAGCAGACCGGACATAATTTGTCAGAATTATAAACCGCCAAATGTTTATCACAACACCCCCCACCCCAGATCCAGCAATATAAAGATAATATCTCCGATGAGGTTTACATTGAAAGGATTGGGATATAACTAAAAATACACTGTTTCGTCTGGTGAACTAGAGATATAGGTTATTTCAAAAGAACAAAGGGTTCCGGGTTTGAATCCACCAATATCTACTGTGAAGATATGAACTTTATATTGTTTGAGATATTATGTTATTAATTTAGTTTGACATAAAATTCTAAGTATCCATAGATGTCTTATGTTAAACGTACATGTATACCTCTTATAAGTAAAACTTCATTAGTGTTTTTTCCAAAGAAAAGAAGCAACCAACAATAGACAAAGTAAGTACTTGGTTTATAAAAACTTTAAGAATATTTCTGTCCTTGAGTATCATCATATTCATCCTCAGTGATATAGGAAGTTTATATCTAACATTGAGATTATTCGTTCATCTTTGACTGATATGTCTCACCTAGTAAGATGTAAAATAACTCAAAATAAAACTCCCGTGTAACCAATCTTATCTGTGAATGTTTTTTTTGCTCAACTACCGTTATAATTAAAACCCCTTCAACAATGATCGACACTTACTTGCTACATTTAATTTGAATTTGATCTATTTGTATCACAGCGTTTTCATATGAAACACTCACCTTTTCTATAGGAAAGTGGATTGTCTAGTTGAGCTGTAAATGCCTTGTCCTCCCTCATCTTAGTGATGTGACATTGTTCTGCAATTCCTTGACACAAGGTGTCGTTACGGGACATCCCTATAAAGTCTGAGAGTCTCTGCACTGCCAGCACAGGGTTCTAAAAGATCTTTCGAAAATGAATAACATGATATAGGACATTTTTCATTTTATTTTATTCATAGAATTCGAAATTGTGTAATCAATCTTGCATCATATATGTGTAGCAGGAAAGAAAATCCAATATTTTCATGTCCACGCGGGATTCGAACCCGGAACAACCGGGTTGAGAGTCCTACGCTCTACCTGCTCGGCAAAAGAGATATCCATCCAGCCGAAACCAATAGGAAGTAGAAGACCTCACCCTGTCACATATGCCTTTAAGTATTTGATCTTCCTTTCGAATTTGAGAATTGGTGCGATCTCCAAATATCCCGACATAACAAATTAAGAGAATATCATAAATTGACGAACCTTCATCGCGTTTGGATATCATTTATGGTTGAAAGATCTCAAGCGATAAAATGATGTATACTCTGCCATTTCAAACAATGATTGTTCTTACCGCTATAGTATCTTCATATGCCATGAAATGAACAGGATGTTGTGGATGTTGATCAAAGAACTCGTCAGCAAATCTCCAGTGTTTAAACAAACCTCCACAGTCCACTGTCAACAAACATTAAACTGTTTGTCAAACAAATATTGTTTATATAGTTATAGCCTATTCTATTATCATCTGGAGCACAGTGGTGTAGTGGTTAGCATGCTGGCCTCTAGCGCCATTGACCCGGGTTCAAATCCCGGTGGAGACACTAAAAAATTGCGTCTTGGGTTTCTTCCTGTGTTGTGTCCCTAGGCAAGGCACTTCATCAACATTGCACTAAGTCCACCAAGCTGTTAAAAGGGGTACCTGAAAACTGGATGTACTGACCTACGTGGTCGTGTTTAGCGCTAGGTAGCAGCTGTGAAAATACACTCTTTCAAGGTAATAATGTAGCGCTTTGAGTATGTCTTAGGACGTGGAAAAGGCGCAATATAAGTATGTACATTATCAATATTTTAATCTGAACTAAAGGAAATAATTTACATAACCCTTCTGGCAGTGTCTTACTGGTTTGACCTTGGGTAGGGTATATCAAGTGATTATCAATGAATGTTTGTGCATTGGCAATGCAATATCAAACACGAATACAGTTTTCGATGAACAGAAGACCAAGGTGAGGTCATTACAAACGAAACTGGACAAGGAATACAATGGAAATGTGAATTTGGTGTATTCTTATCAAAGAGCATTCAAAAGAAGAAAATATTCAAATATTCTCAAATTTTGAATTTATATGATATACTTTAACCTTAAATGACAATATATATCATACCTTTCCCTTCCAAAAAGATATAAAGAAAATCAGCAAATTTCCCTTTATAATCAGTCAAAAATTCTGAATATAGATGATACTGGGATACAGCAACGTCTTTAGGGTCCCTCAGAGTAAATATAATCTTGCATTTCTTCTCCACTAACTCTTTCGGTGTATCTGGAAATGACATGTGGCTGCTGATGATTCGAGGAGAGGTTTCATGTCCAGTGATTCATGAGATTCATACTCTAGTTGAGATTTCTCTTTGTTAATTTGAATAGTTTCAGCCTTCTGGTTGAGAAGCATAGATATCATATCGAAAGCCCAATGTTTGCCTGCAAGAAGATAAAACACGACTAAAGAAACGGAGAAGAGCCAACAGCAAAATGCTCAATGTAAATAAGTTGTTTCTGAATGCTATAGATACAGTTAACCTCTCATGAACATAACATTAAAGTTAAATATCTTAAAACCCCGATGGAATACACAATGCAGAAATAAATACAAAAGGATATGATAAAACAGCATCGATACTTTGTTTTTGTGCGCAAAATAGTCATTTAATGATTTTGAAAACAAAAACAATGTCAGCCAATCACAACCTGCAACATCACAACGCCCTTTCGCACCTTACTGGTCAGGCTATTGATATTATTTACTCATCAGGGTATTAAAATTCCATAGCTTGTCAAAAATACAAGGGATGCAGAAATCGCTGTTATGGACATAAGTACACTAAGTATACAATGTATGAAATTTTATAATTTTTTATGTCCAGAACTTTATAAGTTAAACAGTTACGAAATTTAGAAACAGGTGTATATAAATAATTTAATTTTTTTATTTTTCAACATTGTTTTATATTAGATGTTATGAAGCAAAATAAATCTGAAATATATAATAAATAAAATATACCTGTCCTGAGATAAGTTGCTAGGTAAATATCATCTGGTCTGAGTGTGACCTCCTTTATGCCCTGCAGGATACTTAGTTTGTACCAGGGGAAATACAACTCGCCATGAAACCTCTGCATCTTCAGAGTACTTCCCCCTCAATCTTGCACCCAGATATAGTCACTGTCTGCGTGGCAGAACTGGCTATCCATCTGAAAATATATAAATCCATGATGAATTCACTATTCAATTTATGCTTTTTCACTTTTCGAGGTATTTACCTTTTGCAAAATGAAATTGTCTATACTATCAAACTATATTGCCTTTGAATCGAGTAAAAAAATGCGAATGTCGTTTCAAAGTTCATAATAGAGGTTATTACCCGAGGAAGTGTGTCAGGTGACTTATACGAAACGAATGTGAATCATAACCGATTATTAGCGAGAGAGAGAGCTGAGCCAGTTCTTTTGTCATTAATTTCCGTGCATGCTCAACAAGGACCGAGTTGGTCAGTCTATATGTGTAATGTAGGAATTATGGGACGTCAACATCATATATTGTTTCATTTTACTGCATGTAATATTAAAACATAACTTTATTTTATTTTGTTGTAATATTAAAAAATAAATGGGTGGCTTTTGTCCTAGGTGGCTTTTGTCCTGGTGGCATTGTCCGGGTGGGTTATGTCCGGGTGGCATTTGTCCGGGTGGGTTATGTCCGGGTGGCTTTTGTCCGGGTGGCTTTTGTCCTGCTCCCACATCATGGCTAGTTTGTGTTACCGTGCGATGGCCCCTGTAGGAGCCCCAAAACACTCCCCCGCCCCAAAACACTCTAGAGTGTTCTGGGGCTAGGCTCAAAACACTCTAGAGTGTTTTGGGGCTAGCCCCAGAACACTCCCCTCAGTCCCAAAACACTCCCCCTTGCAGCCCCAAAACACTCCCCAGTCCCAAAACACTCCCCCTGATTAATTAAAAGCGTCGTTGAATGAATTCTTAGTTGTATGTATAGTAGCATTGAAGTCATTCGAATCAAAAGTCACATCGACCATCCTGATGTTTTTGTTGTGAAGGATATAACAAACATTGTGCAAGGCATGGCATGAGAATGAACAAGAATAAGACTTCATTTTATCATAGGTATGTCCAAGAAAACACTTTGTTTATCTATATATGTTTTTCAATTGTTGTAGATTATTGTAACATTAGTTAAAAAATTCATTCAATTTCAACGTTTTTGCAGATCTTACTATTTTGGTATTTATTATATTACAACTGTAACACCAATTTTGTATTACCTTGCTTTGAATATTGCAACCATTAATAACTAATTCTTGAAAAGCAATTAACACATACGGATAGTTTGAACATTCAATATGGAAAAGATTTGTACTAACAGGTCCTCAATGCTGAAAAATGTGTCCAGATATGAGACTACAATGTTTAACATCACAAAGATAGAAAAAATGTTTTGAATTTGGTTGGAGTTGCTTTGACAATGTCATTTTTATTTGCTTAAATGTAAATATAAGTATTATAGATTGACATATATATTTTAAACATGTTTGAATTATGAGTGTTTTGATAAGTTACAGATACAGATCTGATGTGTTGTCTGATAGTGCATGATGACTATATGTTTGTAATGTATGAATAGGGAAATTAGGTATAACTTATGTTGCTTATAGTGTATGACACAACATTGTGTATGACTAACTAATAAAGTTAAACCCTATGTGTCAAATTACGACAATGGTTAGTAAAATCAAAATAAATGTCTTAGTTTATAAGATAAAGTGAATGTGATATTGGTATCGGATAGTGTGTAACATAGGAGATAAGATAACTCAATATCATTTGATTGTTTATAACATCTGGGGGACAAGCGTATGACCAAATAAATCGAATGTATTATTCATATCTGATATTGAACGACCAAAATTTTTACAAAATACGTATGAGAGTTGAAGAGTCAAGGACTAGTTATCAGTAAAAAGAAGTCAATACAGTGTAGTAGTGTATGAAAATGGGAGGCGATTATTCTTATTGTGTCTATCATATTATGAAAAGGAATACTTTATAACAACAGAAAGTAAATACAGTATAAGACCAATGGTGTATGGGAAACAAATCTATCAATGTACATAAATGTACCTGGGATGTCTGACATTGCATGATTTACAAAGAAAAGTAAAAATACTATATATGCCTGATAGTAAGTGGCAGAGGAAAGTATATTTGTTTTTTAATGTATAATCTAGTAAAGTAAATACAATATATGTATCTTATAGTGTTAACAAGATTATACTATATATAAATAGATAGTATATGATAAAGCTGCATTATTATACATCATGTGTCTGACAGTGTAAGGCAAAATAAAAAAAATAAAATGTAAGTAACATATACCTCATGACATGCGAATGCTATATGTGTTAACGTGAATGAAAATTTGATTGTTTAAAGGGGCAGTAGCACGTTTTTTGATAATTTTGTTTGTTGAAGTTTTCACTGATAATAGTAAGTAAATGCTATATGAACTATCTTGACAGTGTCAAACATGTTATTACACAAGCCAATCATCCATAGTCAGAGGACAACGTATGAAGATTCACATATAATCCATTGGCTGTCATTTTTTAATTCATTTTGTGTAAGAAAAGGAACCACATGTCTAAACTGCACGTTATCTATTTGAATTATTACTGCTCCATTTAGTTTAAATACATTGTCTTTCAATTGGAACCATTTATTTCAATTTTCCTGACATGACCTTATATAATATTCCCCCTATAAATGTACTACTGCCCCTTTAAACCCTAGAAATTCAATATACTATAGACATGGTATGGAAATCAGTTTATGCGATGCTAACGTCTAACAAAAAATAATCCAAAAACATGTACATTAATTATGTATGACGAAACAACAGTGAATAAACAATATAATGTTTGAGAGTTCATATTAAAGGGGCAGTAGCACGTTTTTTGATAATTTTGTATTTTAAAATTTTCATTGATAATTGTAAGTTAATGCTAAATGTATTATTTTGACAGTGTCCAAAATCTCACTACACAAGCCAATCAGCCATAGTAAGAGGGCAAAGTATGAAGATTCACATAACATCCATTGGCGGCCATTTTGTGGGAACACCTTTAATTCATTTTGTGTAAGAAAAGGGAATCCCATTGCTAAACTTTACGTTATATTTTTGAATTATTACTGCTCAAATTAGTTTAAATACATTGTCTTTCAATTGGAACCATTAATTTTCATTTTCCAGACATCACCTTATATCCCCCCTAAAAACGTGCTACTGCCCCTCTAAAGAAAAATAGATACGTTAAGTTTGATATGTGTTTTTATAAAAGGTTTTGGCAAAAGAAAGCAAATAGATGTACTTAACGTATATTGTGTATGATAATGACAAGTTATAGACCCTATGTGTTCGGTAGAGTATGACAAAGGAAAGTAAATATATTACCTATGTGTCTGTGAAATTGTATGAAAGTGTACAGTATATGTATAGGCCAAACTCATTCTCTTCGTAAGCTAACGTTTGTATTATCTGACTCTGTCTTCAATAGAAGATGTCATAATATGCGTGCGAGGTATGGATATGCTAAATATCAGTAAAATTAATTACTACAATCTGAAGCAGCAAAAATTGATATTTTGAAACTTGGTGGAAAAAATTAACTGAACGCAGGAGAAAGCGAAAGCTTTGTTTATTTTTTAAAATCATCTGTCTTATTAAAATGGCTTTTTATCCCTTTGGCTTGATTAATTTTTTTTCCATTCACAACAAAACTCTGGAACGAACTTCCTTTGGAATTTACAAAAAGTATGCTAATCAATTCTTTCAAATCCAGTAGCAACCATAATGGTCATACTACTAAATATATACAGTATTCATGCAAAGCTACGTTACATGTGTAGTCCCTTTAATTTTGATCGCTTTCGTGTAGGTATTTTGCTCAAGTGGAAATAATTGTGAAAATTCGTATCATTACTTATTGTTTTTTTAATGAAAATTTTTCGCAGTGTTGACAATTATAATATTACTTGTGATTTGATTTTAAAGAAGATTTGATCCATAAAAATCATTTTGTGTTTAATTAAATATATTTAAAAAAAGAAAACATATGTACCTTCAAGTGTATGATACAGAGCGTTATATACATTACATGAAACTGATTATGTATGATATAGTATAAAATAGTACAGTATACATAGTAAATGTATTTGATAATGTACGATAAAGGAGGAAATACACAGTTTCTGTACCCTTAAATGTATGAATAGGGACGGAATACACAGTATATGTAACTGATAATGTAGGATCAAGGAAAGTGTACATATTATATGTATCTGATAGTGTACTATAAAGGAAGATGTACATAATATATGCATCTCATATTGCATGATATTGGAAAGCGTACATGATACAAGTCTCTGTGTGTAATAAAGGAAGGTGTACATAGTATATGTATCTGATAGTGTGTAAACAAGGAAGGCGAACATAGTTTATGTATCTGAGAGTGTATGGTGAAGGAAGGTGAACATAGTTTATGTATCTGATAGTGTGGGGTGAAGGAAGGTGAACATAGTTTATGTATCTGATGGTGTGGGGTGAAGGAAGGTGAACATAGTATATGTATCTGATAGTGTGTGAACAAGGAAGGCGAACATAGTATATATATCTGATAGTGTGTGAACAAGGAAGGTGAACATAGTATATGTATCTGATACTGTGTAATAAAGGAAGGTGAACATAGTATATGTATCTAATACTGTGTGGTGAAGGAAGGTGTACATAGTTTATGTATATGATAGTGTGGGGTGAAGGAAGGTGAACATAGTATATGTATCTGATAGTGTGTGAACAAGGAAGGCGAACATAGTATATATATCTGATAGTGTGTGAACAAGGAAGGTGAACATAGTATATGTATCTGATACTGTGTAATAAAGGAACGTGTACATAGTATATGTATCTGATAGTTTGGAGGTAGGAAGGTGAACATAGTTTATTTATCTGATTGTGTGTGGTGAAGGAAGGTGAACATAGTTTATGTATCTGATGATGTGTGGTGAAGGAAGGTGAACATAGTATATGTATCTGATACTGTGTGGTGAAGGAAGGTGAACATAGTTTATGTATCTGATACTGTGTGGTGAAGGAAGGTGAACATAGTATATGTATCTGATACTGTGTGGTGAAGGAAGGTGAACATAGTTTATGTATCTGAGAGTGTGTGATAAAGGAAGGTGAACATAGTATATGTATCTGATACTGTGTGGTGAAGGAAGGTGAACATAGTTTATGTATGCGAGAGTGTGTGATAAAGGAAGGTGAACATAGTATATGTATATGATGGTGTGTGGTGAAGGAAGGTGAACATAGTATATGTATCTGATACTGTGTAATAAAGGAAGGTGAACATAGTATATGTATCTGATAGTGTTGGGTGAAGGAAGGTGAACATAGTATATGTATCTGATACTATGTAATAAAGGAAGGTGAACATAGTATATGTATCTGATAGTGATGGGTGAAGGAAGGCGAACATAGTATATGTATCTGATAGTGTGTGAACAAGGAAGGCGAACATAGTATATATATCTGATAGTGTGTGAACAAGGAAGGTGAACATAGTATATGTATCTGATACTGTGTAATAAAGGAAGGTGAACATAGTATATGTATCCAATACTGTGTGGTGAAGGAAGGTGAACATAGTATATGTATCTGATACTGTGTGGTAAAGGAAGGTGAACATAGTATATATATCTGATAGTGTGTGAACAAGGAAGGCGAACATAGTATATATATCTGATAGTGTGTGAACAAGGAAGGTGAACATAGTATATGTATCTGATACTGTGTAATAAAGGAAGGTGTACATAGTTAATGTATCTGATGATGTGTGGTGAAGGAAGGTGAACATAGTATATGTATCTGATACTGTGTGGTGAAGGAAGGTGAACATAGTTTATGTATCTGATACTGTGTGGTGAAGGAAGGTGAACATAGTATATGTATCTGATACTGTGTGGTGAAGGAAGGTGAACATAGTTTATGTATCTGAGAGTGTGTGATAAAGGGGTGAACATAGTATATGTATCTAATACTGTGTGGTGAAGGAAGGTGAACATAGTTTATTTATCTGATAGTGTGTGGTGAAGGAAGGTGAACATAGTTTATGTATCTGATGATGTGTGGTGAAGGAAGGTGAACATAGTATATGTATCTGATACTGTGTGGTGAAGGAAGGTGAACATAGTTTATGTATCTGATACTGTGTGGTGAAGGAAGGTGAACATAGTATATGTATCTGATACTGTGTGGTGAAGGAAGGTGAACATAGTTTATGTATCTGAGAGTGTGTGATAAAGGAAGGTGAACATAGTATATGTATCTGATACTGTGTGGTGAAGGAAGGTGAACATAGTTTATGTATGCGAGAGTGTGTGATAAAGGAAGGTGAACATAGTATATGTATCTGATGGTGTGTGGTGAAGGAAGGTGAACATAGTATATGTATCTGATACTGTGTTATAAAGGAAGGTGTACATAGTTTATGTATCTGATAGTGTTGGGTGAAGGAAGGCGAACATAGTATATGTATCTGATAACGTGTAATAAAGGAAGGTGTACATAGTTTATGTTTGAGAGTGTGTGTGAACAAGGAAGGTGTACATAGTATATGTATCTGATAGTGTGTGAACAAGGAAGGTGAACATAGTATATGTATCTGATACTGTGTAATAAAGGAAGGTGTACATAGTTTATGTATCTGATAACGTGTAATAAAGGAAGGTGAACATAGTTTATGTATGCGAGAGTATGTGAACAAGATTGTAAGGGGCTCATACATGGTCTTGGGGTCCCTCTGACGGGGCAGTGTAGTCTATTCCCAGATTGTGATGGACTCTCAGTGACTTTCTATCTTCAGTCTATGGAGTATGGCGGTACATTCCTAGATTGTGAGGGGCTCTTACATGGTTTTGGGGTCCCTCTGACGGGGCAGTGTAGTCTATTCCCAGATTGTGATGGACTCTTATCGACTTTCTTTCTTCAGTCTATGGAGTATGGGGGTACATTCCTAGATTGTGAGGGGCTCTTACATGGTCTTAGTGTCCAATTGACGGGTTGATATGGTCCATTCCCAGATTGTGAAGGGCTATGAGCGGTTTTCTATCTTCAATATATGTAATATAGAGAACGATTATTAGATTGTGAAGGGCTCATAGCTGGTCTTAGTGTCCAATTGACGGGTTAGTATGGTCCATTCTCAGATTGTGAAGGACTTTGAGCGGGTTTCTATCTTCAATTTATGTAATATAGGGGTAATTCCTAGATAATGAAGGGCTCTTAGCTTGTCATGATGTCCAACTGACGGAGAGGTGTTGTCCATTTCAATATTGTGAAGGACTGTGAGCTATTTTCTTTGTTCACGACATGGTGTATTGGGTGATTCCCAGGTTGTGAAGGAATGTGTGCAAGAACTATTTAAATATAACGGTAAAATCCTGGGATTGTGAACGGCTATGTGTGTGTCATTTGAAAGACAGATTTTAGAATATTGAATTCAATGATCGAAAATATATTGTCTGATAGAAAGGATAGTTAGCAGTAAACCTTATTATTATTATTAACGCCCGTCTGTATTACTTTTTCAGTGCTTAGTAAATACCTTTTAAGAGCCAATTTTTAAGGCACAAATAAATAATTGGTACTAAACAATTTCAGTGCAGTTTCTTGGGAATACTGTACTCTGTTTACCGTCTTTGACATTTACTGGTTATCATTATAGATATGCTTCAAATTCATATTCTTTAGGATTTGAATTTAAGAACCTTGATTTGGCGGAATTTAGAAAAGCCAGTTCAATAGAGCAGTGACATGTGCCAACAATACATGTATTTGATCAAAGACTTCACATTTGACTATATCATTTATGAGAAGCTTATTTTGAAATTTTGAATAAAATTTTGATCATTTCCATGTGAAATGTCATAATCTTTCAATTACATGTCTGTGTAATCTTGTGATCTCTGTGGCAAATGCTTGATTAATCCTTACCAATAGCATTGTTACGTTCTTAACGTTTAATCAATCCCAAATGAGTCTAAATCAGCTGCTCAAATCAGTCAACAAATGTACTTGAAATGAATATACATTCAATTAGAAAGAGGAAGTTGGTGTGATTGTACAGCTCAAGTCAAGTCAGACATGGACGCGACACAGTGACACGTTGTTGTGATAACCATCTGAAGAACCGTCAGACGGCTGGTCTAATTATATAACATGACACGGTATACATTATTATTTATAGATAAAACTATTTCATAAGTTTAAAGTGTTAATATTTTTAAAAGATATCTTTAAGTTTAGCTTCAACTAAGCATATAGAAGAATCCCCTTCCATATGTTATCTATTACATACGGTGACATATATAGATACCAGCCCTAAAACAATCCCCTTCCATATGATATCTACTACATACAGTGACATATAGATGTCAGCCCCATAACAATCCCCTTCCATATGTTATTTATAACATACGGTGATATTTAGATGTCAGTCCCAAAACAATCACCTTCCATATGTTATCTATATCAAATAGTGACATATAGATGTCAGCCCCAAAACAATCCCCTTCCATATGTTATCTACTACATACAGTGACATATAGATGTCAGCTCCAAAACAATCCCCTTCCATATGTTATCTATCACATATAGTGACATATAGATACCAGCCCCAAAACAATCCCCTTCCATATGTTATCTATTACATATAGTGACATATAGATACCAGCCCCAAAACAATCCCCTTCCATCCTTTATCTACTACATACAGTGACATATAGATGTCAGCCCCAAAACAATCCCCTTGCATATGTTATCTATCACATATAGTGACATATAGATGTCGGCCCCAAAACAATCCCCTTCCATATGTTATCTATTACATACGGTGATATATATATACCAGCCCCAAAACAATCCCCTTCCATATGTTATCTATCACATATAGTAACATATAGATACCAGCCCTAAAACAATCCCCTTCAGTTCAGTTTATTTCTGCACGTAGGCCATAGGCCCATATACAATAAATACATAAACAATAATATTTACAATGTATATACAACATGTTTTACAGTGAGTCTTTTCTTAATACGAGAGCATGAAATACAAACAAAGATATCTTAAATTGTAGTAAAGGTGATTTTGTGGAAAGTATCGAACATAAGTTTTTGTTATCAGTATGTGAGTTTAACAATAATGGCAGGTACAAACTCCTTAAATTTTCGTACAAAGGACAGACAAATAAAAAGTGCCTCTCATTTTCTACAATATTACAAAATGGACAAAGTCTTTGTTGTTTAGAAACACATAGATATCTACCTCTATTGATTGATAAGTTGTTGAGACCAAGTCTAAACCGGATGAAAGCATTACGCAAATGTCTACGATGTAGATTAAATAGATACGATTCGGGTTCAAGTAAGGATTTGAATCCGCGATAACAATCATAGCGTGAGCTCTCAAAGAGAGAAGAATGCCAGTCTTGTTTAAAGATATCAATTGCCCTAGTACGAAAATGGTTGATAAAGGCATCAATGTTACCTACTGTTTGAGATAACCATACAAATCCAAAGCCATATCTAAACAATAAATTACGAATACCTGTTGCCCACGTACTTTTACCAATACAATCAAGATGGGCAGTCATGTTGTAGGCTTTTTTGGGAAGGCGATGTTCAGGCATATTTATTATTTTACACCAAAATTTTAAACATCGACAATAAGAAATTATGTACAAGGGAAATCTCCCGCATTCACCATACACCATAATACTAGGGGTAGTAATTTTAACATTTAAAAACCTTTTACAAGCAAGAAGATGGACCTTTTCGATGGCATAAAATTCCCTATAACCCCAAATTTCTGAACCATATAAAAGTATAGGTTGTACTTGGGAGTCAAACAATTTAAAAAAGATATTTGGCCCAACGACTCCCAACTTTGGAAAAATAGAAAGCAATTGAAGAAGGGCCCTTTTCGCTCTAACTGATAAATCATTGATGGACTTACTCAAATTGAGTGTATGAGTAAATAATATCCCAAGATATTTATATTGATTTACAACAGTCATGCGTTCCCCTTTAAAGAACCATTTCTCTTTAGCTGATAATGGGCCACCTTTACGAAATACTACAACGGTGATATTTAGATGTCAGTCCCAAAACAATCACCTTCCATATGTTATCTATATCAAATAGTGACATATATATACCGGTGTCCGGAAAAAAAGTCCTTGGAAAAGAAGTACCGGAAAAAAGTCCTAAATTTAACTAGGAAAAAAACTCCTCCGGAAAAAAGTCCCTATTTTAGATTTTAGGTAACAAAATATGACAAAATAATATTTTTTTTGTTATAATTCACTTTATTCCGATACAACTATGCAATAATCATTAGCACTGGTAACGCACAGATCTCTTTATTCAGATATAACAACATTAATAAGCACTGGTAACAATGCAATACATTGATCTTTTCATTCAGATATAACAACATTAATTAGCACTGGTTACAATGCAATAATCATTGGGTACATGACTTCTGATTGACTGCTTCACTGGAGTTTATTCAGTCTGATGTTCCTAGAAACTCCATTCAAGAATTCAGGGACGGACTTCCTCCCTGACCTAATGTCATGACAGAGTCTTTACAAGCGAGCTTGCATCTTCACAAAGATGGATTTGTTTTTTTTTGGCAGGCATGTTACCGATGGCGTCTTGGGCTATGGCAATCTTCACCGTTGTCTGCTTCTTCTGGAACCACTCGATGGTTCTCCACACTGACGGGTGATGGTGTCCTACCAAGTTGAAAAACTTGGTATTCCATCCCTCGCAGACATTGTTTGTTCTTGGGTCACCTGCTATGGTTGCCTCATGGACGTTCCAGACGTGTGGTGGGAACATTGGGGGTACTCGTCTCACACTCATGGATAGTCCTCCTCCCTGTCGACGTCGGTATGTTCCACTGACGTAGGTCCTGTCGAAGTACTCAACAAGCTCTTCTCCTTCTGGGTGTTCATCGAGCCTGGTTCTGACATACTCCATCCCCTCTGCAACATGTTCTAATGGCAAGAATGCCAGCCCATCCAACATGCCACAGAAAAGACGAAACTCCTCACTCTCGTTGTAGTAGGTTGCAAGTCCTAGGCCTTGGACATGCCTCCAGGTTGCCTGGGTAAAGTGATAAAAACACCCGCGAGAGTGAACATCACGCCCAAACACTGCTACAATGGTTCTGAGGACAGCATCCTCAGAGCCGCTGACAACTGTTGTGATGTTGATCTCCAGACCAAGCTCTTCACACTTGGTTTAAACATATTTATTTCAATAAAGAATTGGATTGGTAAACAAGCTAAAAGCTTATGTTAATACCGCTCCAAAATACAAGATGTAGAACATGTCATGGTGAATTTAAAAAAAAAATATATATATCATTTATACAAACGCCAACAAGGTAAACAACAAGTCATTGTGAATTTACAAAAGTTGTCTTATAATCTATAAAAACGCCAACATGATAACGAATGGTTGTTTAACAATTATGTTATTTTTCTGAATAAATAAACACCAACAATCTTAAACACTACAACATAAAAAAAATGCCTATAATTCATATTTTATAAATCATTTATCAATTCATCAATAAGTTGCAAATCTGCCAGTTAAATTTATGAATTCGTGCACACTTCTTCACACTTGTCTACAACAGCCTGGAGGAGTTCTTCATAGCAGGTCCGGGTCTTGTTTGGTAGTATGGCATACAGACAGACAGACAGACAGATTGTTTATTTAAGTCTCACCTCAATATATATACATTTTACAATACATACAAAACAGTAAAAGTTGAGCCACCCCTATAAGGGGTTATGAGAGACTAAAATCGGTAAAATGCACAAAAAGATACAATATAAATATATAAAAAATATATATATATATACATGGATAAATGAAATTACAAGTTACAAAAATTTAAATTATAAGAATAAATAATTAAAATTAGGATGTATATACATAAGATTTGCGTATAGAAAGAATAAAATGGCAGGTTTTGGCCGCAATAAAACATACATTAGGGCTGGAGAATAAAAATCTTAACTTTTGGTCATTTGTATAATTGATAAAATCCTCACATTCCGCGTGACATTTTCTCATTAAAATAGATCTTTCACACTCATACAATGGACATTTCAATAAAACATGATACTCATCTTCAGTCACATCTTTACAATATAGACACACTCTTTCATTTAAAATAGTGCCATCATACCGGCCAGTCTCAATTCTAATAGGGGCAACTCCACATCTAAACTGAGCCAGTGCTCTTCTGTGCGACCTGGGGATGGGATGTTCTACGTAGTGAGCTACAGTAAAATCAGTCTTAAAAGTACAATATAGTCTTAACTTATTCCCCCCAGTACCCGTAGAACTAAAAGGCTGTGATATATCCTGTCTCCACTTAATAATAAACCTATCCATCATTACCCGTTTAACTTCAGTGACAACAAACCTAGTATGATAATTAACCGAAACATTTGCGAAGTGGGATATATCTAAATCTAAAAGTTTAAAGCGAACTTTGAAATTCCAATTTCTCCTGTTATTTAAAGCATGATTATTTCCCCAGATAAAAATCCTAGCTGTTAATCTATCATTTGAGATGATGCAAAGACGCCTGTAAAATCTAATTACGCTACACCACTGTCAAATATAAGATGGCGTCCAACCCATATCCCCAATAACAGCATTATTGGGAGCAAACTTACGAAGACCTAAAAAGAAGCGCATCGCTCTATTTTGCACTGCAGTAATAAAAGAAAAATCGTAAACACCCCATATAGCAGCACCATATTCCATAGTGGACCAAACCATTGAATTATACAATTTTGTGTAAGTGTGGTAATTCATACCACCTAACAATTTAAACTTAGTTATCAATAAACCTAAAGCCCTGCTTGCTGAACTGGCAACAGCTTTTGCCATACGTTTATAATCTAAATGTTCTGTTAATAACAAACCAAGGTAATTATAGCAATCAACAACTTCTAAAATCATATCACCACACTTAAATTCACACATTGTTCTAGCAACAGAAGGTGTTCTAAAATGTACAACTTTAGATTTTAAACCATTGACTGACATTTTGTTTAAAACACACCAAGACTGGAGACAGTCTAACAAAACATTTAGATCATTCTCATTTTCTGCTAATAAAACAACATCATCGGCGTAGGCTAAAATACTAATGTTTGTACCATCTATATTCACTCCAAGTGATAAATGATGAACAGCATTGATAAGATCATTAATATATAAGTTAAAAAGAAGTGGTGACAATAAACAGCCTTGTTTTAAGCCTCTATTAACATCAAACCAGGGTGTATAGAGCCCATTTAAGCGAACACAACATTTAACATTTTTATACAGGGATATCAAGGCATTGTACATATTTCCCTTCACATTGGCATTAAAAACTTTCTCCCACAAAACATTTCTATCAATACAGTCATATGCCTTTTTAAAATCCACAAAGGCAACATAAGTAGACTTGCGGAGCGATTTCCTTGTCTCTATAATAGTAGTGAGGCTAGACACATGCTCAGTTGTAGATCTTCCTTTCCGGAAACCGTTCTGTTCATCATGAATAAGGTTATTTTCTTCCACATGTTTAGTCAGTCTGTTATTAAGGACACCACAGTACAATTTATAGGTGGCACTCGCCAGTGTGATACCTCTATAGGCCAGTGGGTCCCTCGGGTCGCCACCCGGCTTGGGTATAGGGGCGATTATACCTTTACCCCAAACGCTTGGTACAGCACCGGATTTAAAACATATGTTAAACAGTTTATGCAGGAATACACAACAGCTTTCATTTTTAATAACCTCCACTGGAATTTTATCATACCCTGGTGATTTGCCTCGTTTTGCGTCCATGATAACTTTCCGTACTTCCTGAAGAGTAATAAAACAATTAAGGGGCGAGTCCTCACTATCACTGCTGTCTGGCGTATCTGCTGTCTCACTAGAACTATTACCGTTTAATAAGTCACAATATGTAGCCTTCCAAGTGTCTAACACTACATCAGGGTCACTGCTAATACTTCCATCTGATAGTCTTACTTCCATGGGAATTCTTTTTCGTCGCTCATACCCTATTCCTACCTGTGGTTCTTGTATGGTTCCGTTTAGCAGTCCGGACAGCTTTGTCGAAGAGTTTACGTTTTGTGACATAACTACTCTTAAGAAACTGTTTACGTGGTCCATTACATTTACACCATTGTCTTTCCGCTTCACACATCTCACTCCATAATGTAGACAACTCTTCACTCCACCATTCTTTTCCTGTGCGTCTTCTTTTAGCGTTTCTATTAGTATTAAAAGTAACAGTTTTTCTTGGTAGCTTCGCTTTCATTTCTCTATCTATGATATCCGTAAATGCACAAAATGCTTCATCTACCTTAGTCTGCTCAGAATTTAAGGCGGTTAATTTGTCAATCACATTAATTAAAGAGTCCACACAGTCACTCGAAGCCAGGAAATCACCTGGCACTGTTCGCGTGTCGTACTTAGTGTAAACTGTCTCCATGTCCCTCTCAACCGTGGGCACCTCCTGCTCTGTACGACAGTCTAACTCAACATTCCAAGAAAGAAGGGAGTGGTCCAGTTTGAGCACAGTACTGGAGCTACATGTGGAGACACAGCCTGCTTTTTCAACTAAGACACTGGGACGTATAACAGTAAAATCAGTAAAACACTGTAAACTTTCATAAGGGCATATACAATAGTCAACAACTGATGTTCCTCGTGAAGATATATAAGTAAAATCATTTGTAACATTTTCTCTTCCATTCAAGGTACAGACGTTTGTATTAATCAAAAAGTCTATAAAAAGACGTCCATGAGAGTTTATGGTTGTGTCAATTATCTCTCTAACTGGTAATGAGACTACTCCTTCCACAAAGTCCAGCAGATTCCCACAGCGACTGTTAAAGTCACCACACATATAGGTTGTTCCTGATTCATAGTACTTATGTAATTGTAATAAAAGATTGTCATAGAAGTCCGAGGCATCAATATTTCTTGTTGAGTTTTCCGGCGGCAAGTACACTGCTGTGACGGTGTTGTCGCCGAATGGAACTCTGATGCAGTATACCTGGAAAATAGAACAAATTTGTTTTATAACATGTTTTGTTATATACCAACAAACCTGTATAACAATGTACAATAGACTGAAATGTAAATGTATATGTCTTACAAACATACCTGACTAAAGATCTTGGGTGTCATCTTGAAATTTCCGTCCATATAGATGGTTTCTGCATCAGCAAGAAGCTCCAGTCCTTTCTTTTCATGGACAATCGGAGTTTGGTGAGGTTGATCTGAGACTCATCTGGTGAGTGGTTGTGTGCCTGGATGATCTCTGGATTTTCATTTTCCAGGTTGGTCCAAATTTGGCCCTTGCAATTCAGACTGGATTTGCGACTGCACTTCCAAACAATCTTGGACTTTCGAGTTGCATGTTTGGTGTACATGTAGCCATCTAACACCAGCTTTAACCCACCCTTATTTGTCTGAATTACTTCCATGATGTAATGGTTAATATTGACTTTCATTGCATTTATATAGCCTCATTTGGAAGCCAGTGTTTTCATTTACAATAACAAGGTTGAGTTCATTCACTCAGAAAAAATCACACGAGACTCACATCACATATACTCTTGATTGGTGCTTAATTAATCCCTGATTAATGTTAAATAGATTGAGATAAACTCACATTTTCTTAATTCTTAATTAATCCATAATGCCTCTTAAAGTAAAGTCTTAAAGTTGATTAATCCATATTTAGATATCACAACATCCTTCTTGATACCTCAAGTATGAAATAGTTCTTTATTCAATACTAAGAGGCCACAGGCCTATAGTACAAAACATGAACGAATTATAACATCAATTTACACACAATTAATTATTACAATTACAACATATTATATTCTAGCATATACCACATCATATCAGACAAAACACATATTATCTAAAATTTAATACAATATCACATCATACTTATAATTTATTCTTTCTTAATGACATTCCTTGATAAATGAAAGTTGATAGCTTTCGAATTAGATTATTATTGTCAGTTCCTAAAAGTAATGAGAATTTGATTTTATTTGGATGTTCATAATAGTATCTAGGAATGTTAGTTGTTCTGAGGTCAGCATATAATGGGCAAATTAAAACAAAATGATATTCGTCTTCTACACAATTAAGATTACATAATTTACAAATTCTAATTTCTGGCGGTATATTATTATATCTACCTGATTCAATTGCTAGGTCGTGGGATGAGCATCTAAAGCGCGATAATGCATTTCGAAATTTTCTTATATTTAATGAACTCAGATAATTTTCTCTGTATATATGTGGCTTAAACATCCTGTAGTAAAAACATTTGTTTGAAAGTGATAGTGACATACACCATTCTTGTGTAAATATATCTTTCAGTCTTTGCATAAAAATATTTACAAAATTGGAATTAAAATCAACTTTTTGGCTCAGCCATATGTCACCAAAACCAACATTATTTAATAATTTACGAATGTTGGATACCCAATTTGTCTTTCCATTCTTATCATACATCAACATCATGTCATAGCATTGTCTAGGGTATCTATATGAGGGCATATTCAAAAGACGTATCCAAAATTTTATTATTTTCACTTTTGCGAATATGTGAATTGGGAATCTGCCACATTCACCATACACCATATTGCTCGGAGTGTTAATCTTTACTCCTAGGAATTTTTTACAAGCGTATAAGTATACCTCAAGTACAAACAATTCATGTTTTCTTAACAATATATTTGATGTTAATGTCTATTTAACCTGTTTTTATAGTAATAGGACTTTTATTCCGGAGGACTTTTTTACCGGTACTTTTCTTCCAAGGACTTTTTTTCCAAGGACTTTTTTTCCTATAATCTATATACCAGCCCCAATACAATCCCCTTCCATATGTTATCTATCACATATAGTGACATATAGATACCAGCCCTAAAACAATCCCCTTCCATATGTTATCTATCACATATAGTGACATATAGATGTCAGCCCCAAAACAATCCCATTCCATATGTTATCTATTACATACGGTGACATATAGATACCAGCCCTAAAACAATCCCCTTCCATATGTTATCTATCACATATAGTGACATAAAGATGCCAGCCCCAAAACAATCCCCTTCCATATGTTATCTATTACATATAGTGACATATAGATACCAGCCCCAAAACAATCCCCTTACATCCTTTATCTACTACATACAGTGACATATAGATGTCAGCCCCAAAACAATCCCCTTGCATATGTTATCTATCACATATAGTGACATATAGATGTCGGCCCCAAAACAATCCCCTTCAATATGTTATCTATTACTAACGGTGATATATATATACCAGCCCCAAAACAATCCCCTTCCATATGTTATCTATCACATATAGTAACATATAGATACCAGCCCTAAAACAATCCCCTTGCATATGTTATCTATCACATATAGTGACATATAGATGTCAGCCCAAAAACAACCCCCTTCCATATGTTATTTATAACATACGGTGATATTTAGATGTCAGTCCCAAAACAATCACCTTCCATCCTTTATCTACTATATACAGTGACATATAGATGTCAGCCCAAAAACAATCCCCTTCCATATGTTATTTATAACATACGGTGATATTTAGATGTCAGTCCCAAAACAATCACCTTCCATCCTTTATCTACTACATACAGTGACATATAGATGTCAGCCCCAAAACAATCCCCTTGCATATGTTATCTATCACATATAGTGACATATAGATGTCGGCCCCAAAACAATCCCCTTCCATATGTTATCTATTACATACGGTGATATATATATACCAGCCCCAAAACAATCCCCTTCCATATGTTATCTATCACATATAGTAACATATAGATACCAGCCCTAAAACAATCCCCTTCCATATGTTATCTATCACATATAGTGACATATAGATGTCAGCCCCAAAACAATCCCCTTCCATATGTTATCTACATCAAATAGTGACATATACATGTAGATGTCAGCCCAAAAACAACCCCCTTCCATATGTTATTTATTACATACGGTGATATTTAGATGTCAGTCCCAAAACAATCACCTTCCATATGTTATCTATATCAAATAGTGACATATATATACCAGCCCCAATACAATCCCCTTCCATATGTTATCTATTACATATAGTGACATATAGATACCAGCCCCAAAACAATCCCCTTCCATCCTTTATCTACTACATACAGTGACATATAGATGTCAGCCCCAAAACAATCCCCTTGCATATGTTATCTATCACATATAGTGACATATAGATGTCGGCCCCAAAACAATCCCCTTCCATATGTTATCTATTACTAACGGTGATATATATATACCAGCCCCAAAACAATCCCCTTCCATATGTTATCTATCACATATAGTAACATATAGATACCAGCCCTAAAACAATCCCCTTCCATATGTTATCTATCACATATAGTGACATATAGATGTCAGCCCAAAAACAACCCCCTTCCATATGTTATTTATAACATACGGTGATATTTAGATGTCAGTCCCAAAACAATCACCTTCCATCCTTTATCTACTATATACAGTGACATATAGATGTCAGCCCAAAAACAACCCCCTTCCATATGTTATTTATAACATACGGTGATATTTAGATGTCAGTCCCAAAACAATCACCTTCCATCCTTTATCTACTATATACAGTGACATATAGATGTCAGCCCAAAAACAATCCCCTTCCATATGTTATTTATAACATACGGTGATATTTAGATGTCAGTCCCAAAACAATCACCTTCCATCCTTTATCTACTACATACAGTGACATATAGATGTCAGCCCCAAAACAATCCCCTTGCATATGTTATCTATCACATATAGTGACATATAGATGTCGGCCCCAAAACAATCCCCTTCCATATGTTATCTATTACATACGGTGATATATATATACCAGCCCCAAAACAATCCCCTTCCATATGTTATCTATCACATATAGTAACATATAGATACCAGCCCTAAAACAATCCCCTTCCATATGTTATCTATCACATATAGTGACATATAGATGTCAGCCCCAAAACAATCCCCTTCCATATGTTATCTACATCAAATAGTGACATATACATGTAGATGTCAGCCCAAAAACAACCCCCTTCCATATGTTATTTATTACATACGGTGATATTTAGATGTCAGTCCCAAAACAATCACCTTCCATATGTTATCTATATCAAATAGTGACATATATATACCAGCCCCAATACAATCCCCTTCCATATGTTATCTATTACATATAGTGACATATAGATACCAGCCCCAAAACAATCCCCTTCCATCCTTTATCTACTACATACAGTGACATATAGATGTCAGCCCCAAAACAATCCCCTTGCATATGTTATCTATCACATATAGTGACATATAGATACCAGCCACAAAACAATCCCCTTGCATATGTTATCTATCACATATAGTGACATATAGATGTCAGCCCAAAAACATTCCCCTTACATATGTTCTCTATCACATATAGTGACATATAGATGTCAGCCCCAAAACAATCCCCTTGCATATGTTATCTATCACATATAGTGACATATAGATACCAGCCCCAAAACAATCCCCTTCCATATGTTATCTATTACATATAGTGACATATAGATGTCAGCCCTAAAACAATCCCCTTCCATCCTTTATCTACTACATACAGTGACATATAGATGTCAGCTCCAAAACAATCCCCTTGCATATGTTATCTATCACATATAGTGACATATAGATACCAGCCCCAAAACAATCCCCTTCCATATGTTATCTATTACATATAGTGACATATAGATACCAGCCCCAAAACAATCCCCTTCTATCCTTTATCTACTACATACAGTGACATATAGATGTCAGCCCCGAAACAATACCCTTGCATATGTTATCTATCACATATAGTGACATATAGATGTCAGCCCCAAAACAATCCCCTTCCATATGTTATCTATTACATACAGTGACATATATATACCAGCCCTTAAACAATCCCCTTCCATATGTTATCTATCACATATAGTGACATATAGATACCAGCCCCAAAACAATCCCCTTCCATCCTTTATCTATTACATATAGTGACATATAGATGTCAGCCCTAAAACAATCCCCTTCCATATGTTATCTATTACATACAGTGACATATAGATGTCAGCCCCAAAACAATCCCCTTCCATATGTTATCTATTACATATAGTGACATATAGATACCAGCCCAAAAACAATCCCCTTCCATATGATATCTATTACATACGGTGCCATATAGATACCAGCCCAAAAAACAATCCCCTTCCATATGTTATCTACATCAAAAAGTGACATATACATGTAGATGTCAGCCCCAAAACAATCCCCTTCCATATGTTATCTATAACATATAGTGACATATAGATGTCAGCCCTAAAACAATCCCCTTCCATCCTTAATCTACTACATACAGTGACATATAGATGTCAGCCCCAAAACAATTCCCTTCCATAAGTTAGCTATTACAAATAGTGACATATAGATGTCAGCTCCAAAGCAATCAACTTCCATACTTTATCTTTTACATACAGTTACATATAGATGTCAGCCCCAAAACGATCCCCTTCCATATGTTATCTATTACAAATAGTGACTTATACAGTAGATGTCAGTCCCAAAACAATCCCCTTCCATAAGTGATTTTTCACACATAGATACATATAGATGTCATGCCCATTCATGCCCATTTGATACCTGTTTTTACTTTTATATCAACCACACATAAAAAAACCTGCAAGCCGATAACATTTATATTTAAGATAAAAGTAAACGAACAGCAAAAATATCAACTTAACAAAGACATTGACTTACTAGACATGTATCAAATAACAAAGTGATGATCCATATGACAAACATGTAATATGTCATTTCATTGCAAATATGCCTGGAGTTGTTAATTTAATAGGGGGAGTGTTCTGGGGCCGAAGGTGAGTGTTTTGGGGCTGAGGGGAGTATTTTAGGACTGGATGGGGGAGTGTTTTGGGGCTAGTCCCAAAACACTCTAGAGTCTTTTGGGGCTAGCCCGAGAACACTCTAGAGTGTTTTGAGGCTAGCCCCAAAACACTCTAGAGTGTTTATATAAGGGGAGTGTTTTCAGGCTGCTACACCGGCAACTGCGTGAACAGTCGTTTTATGACGACAAATATTTAAATATACGGAAAGTAACAATCACTGCTAGGCAAAAGTGATATTTGTACATGTCCTCATATTAAAAGTATGGCAATGTGTATGTACCAATTGGTAATGAAAAAGGGAATTTTTTTTGTATATTTATCTGTCGGAACACAATCGGGGTCCTGAAATAACTTGTTAGAAATCGTTATGGCCATATGGTTTCGAACTGAAATAGGAATTATAAATACATTGGTATAAAAGCAACAAAAACAACCTTTGTGGTTATCAATTATTATAGCTCTAAATTTAATTTAAAGTCGAACGCGCGTAGCGTTAGGCTTTAAATGAATAATTTAGAGCTATAATAAATCCGTTATATGCCGCTGATTTCCAAACACAGTATGTTTATCTTCATTCAACCATAATAGCGATTTAAAAATGAACATGGACGTCGCTATAATTGCATTGGTATTATATGATTAAATTGAAGGTAAGTGTATGCCGCATTTCTATTCATATTCGTATGAATTCTGATCGGTTGAACTTTGTCGAGCCCGTTTTGTTCTAACGCTACAGAATGATGGACCGTGCGACTGGTTTTGACAGACTGAAGCGTTACGCTTTCGGAAATTTTGAATAAATTCTATAAATTATGTACATGTATACAACGCAATTATTGCATATTTTCTGAACATTTACGACAAAAAAACAATATTTCAGAACTACTTGTTGCTAGGGAACACATGAATTCTTGCGCATTAGACGAAGTAAACAGAGCACCGTATAACCAAATTATGCGCCCTCTGATTTTTAAAAGCAGCCAATCAGAAACGAGTATTTTGCACATTTATGGTAGGATGCATGTTAATGAATCTTTACAAAGGACGTCAGTAAACAAGAAACACATTTACCTCGCAATTTGTATGACATCGATTATTGCTTTTGAGTGTATTGAAACATTTCTTTTCGATTTAAAAAAAATGAAGATTTTTTAATGTCACTTGTTTCAGGTATTTCCACAGACCAAAATGTTAAGAAACCCAAATCAAGTTGTCAGAGGGAGTGTAGCAAATATCTTTTATATGTTTAAGCCTATATATTCAACACATAAAAAAGTACTTTAAAGTGTTGAAAATGACCAATTACCGTTATCTTAAATAGTTTTATTAATCAATATGTTTTGCTAATTTCCCCTCACAGAAACCCATGGTATTTGTACGCCAGGGACAAAATAATTTGGCTAATTCAGGTAATTCCACATTAAGCTCTTGTACTATGCTATACTTCGACTTTGCACAGCGTACACCACAAGGGACTCAAAGCTGTCATTGCTACTTTCAGTGACCTTCACACACCTAAATATAGCAAGAATGAAAATGCGGGTCATGACATTGAAATTACCTTGCATAGAAAGTGTGGAGTCGAATGACATGCTAAAAAATCTAGATTTAGGGCTCATTATGTGTAGACTTATACATAAAGCGTTGTGTTAGATAAGCAGAAACATATATAAAGTAGGTCATTATATTTATACGACTTTAGCAAACAATGCACATTTTAATGTTATACATACAACATATGAGTAGGTCTGTGAACAGTAAGAGTTAACCATGCATGCTCCAAACATTTTGTCGCACAAGAAAACAATGCCATATACATGTAATGTATGCAAGTATGTGGGATGTTTTCAAAGTAGGTCACGAGACCTGAATATTGTAATAACTAAACATAAGCTGATATAACATATATACATAGATGTATATATAGTACAGTGATATCATCATGTACATGTATGTGTCAGTCGTTCTGTTAACATGTGCGTTATACAAGGTTCGGCAAACAGGTGAAAATAAACAGTCGTTAACAAGGATAACATATGCATAGTCCCAGTCAATCAAAGATTTTACTCATGTCCCAAAGAAGTATACATCGAGTATGGATCTAAGAGGTGTGATATCAGAGCATGACAGTAGACGTTACCTTCTCTAGATGTAAGCAGAACGCTAAGCCCTTCTTTCAAACAGTTGGAACTTGGAGATGTGTAGACTAACATTTAGTCTCAGAAGTATTTTTTGTCAATATTGACAACATTTTAGTCAATTCATGTATTATTAAAACATCGAGCCCAGAAGAAGCTTTAAAGCTGAGCGATCTAGATTTGCTATACTTTTCTAGACTGGGTTGGTCATCAATTAATTTTTTGTGCTTTAGGGTATTGATGACAGACTAGAAGATGTGGAAAGAAGACCTTTTATCAGATGTGGCATATGAGTTCACTTTTTAACTCCTCCCATTTTTTTTTATCAAGCATGACGTATCTTTTTACATATATTTCCAAAACACATGGAAGAAACTAGACTATCAGTTATAAATGAATTGATTGAATATCCAATTTCACTGATAAAATAAAACAGCCGATATTTATCCAAACACTTTGTGTCATAGATTTGAAACTAATTGGCTTTCAAAATTGAACACAAACATACTTTTGATTAATAAATTCGATTTAAAGATATGAAACGGTAACCGTATTCTTGAGTAATTTATATTGACTTTTCGAAAATTATTAAAATAATTTTTTTGTAAATTAATTATTATAAATTTTATATCATTTATATAATATTATTTATCATTATCAATTTATCAAAATCTATAAGAAATACGTGACGATTTTTTAGTTTTCCTTCATTTAACATATTGATCATGATTTTGTTTATTCATCACTCCTTCTATTTCCGAAGATGAATCAGTAAGTAAGTATTTGCCTTGTTTAAGTTTGATACTGTTAGTTTTGTCGATCTTGAGTGTCTTTTAAATCATATAGTTATACTCAATGAACTTTTTTTCATAATACTTTATTTGTAAGAGAAATATTTAAAAACAAAAGTCACACCAGTCGTTATCTCAAAATATAGAATGATACGTTTTATGGCAAACTATAATCACGTGTGCGTTTAATTTTATCCCGAAAATGCTTTGCATAAAAAATAAGATAGGACAGATCAATATAAGGTTTGAAAGATATCAAGCCATCCCTATCTAAATATGCGTACTAATATATCAGTTCTTGTATACAGGTTTAATTACACATCTGTTCGTATCCTTATATTAAAAAAACCCAATATCTTATTCATGTCACACCAATATCATACAATAAAAGGCTCATGTTAACAAACAGCAAGTATTCAGTATATCTTATTGCCTTTCACCCGTTACTCTTTGAAAAGATTTTTAATTTATCACCGATACGTTAAAATTATTATTTGCAATTCAAGGTTGACTAAACTGAAGTTAAATGGAAATCAAATGACAATGGGTAATGTGTAGATGGAGAAATTGTATACAGATGCTGAACAAAAAGTTCTTATGACAGCATCATCATTTTATTAAATTTTCAGAATACGTGAAAGTCAAAACTTTTTGATCGAGCTGTGAATAGATCATATCTTCACTACATATAATATACAGATATATATTATTTAAGAAACAATTTTGGATCTCCCCAAAATATGACTTTCTGATTTAAACATACTTTTTTTTTTCAAAATATACATAAACATATACATGTACATAGTCTTACGACGCTCTGCCTTGAAGGGTACATAGATATATGAAATGCTTTATCCATATGACTTTCTCTTAAAGGGGCAGTAGCACGTTTTTTGACAAATTTATATTTTAAAATTTTCACTCATAATTGTTAGTTAATGCTAAATGTCTTATATTGACAATGTCAAAAATTTCATTACACAAGCCAATCATCCAAAGTCAGAGGACAAAGTATGAAAATTCACATAAATCCATTGGCGGCCATTTTGTGTGAACACCTTTAATTCATTTTGTGTAAGAAAAAGCAATCGCATGGCTAAACTTTACGATATATATTTGAATTGTCCATTTAGGTTAAATACACTGTCTTTCAATTGGAATAATTAATTTTCATTTTCCTGACATCACCCTATATTCCACCTAAAAACGTGCTACTGCCCCTTTAATGGAAATTATTATTTTTAACTATATTGGTTACCATTATGATATACATTGGTTTTTTTACAAATATTTCCAATGACCATTTCATAACATTATCAAAAGAATTGATTTTTGATCCAAGTGATCCATTTGTTGCATACATGTACCATGAATATCCTCTTTATGAATTCTACGATTGCATGAGTCGAACTTAATCCGAAAACTATTCATCACATGAAAAGTGTTAATGTGAAATCATTCATTAAGAAATTGGTCAAAGTATGAATGCTATCCCATTCTAAGTTACAAACAAAATATGTAATGATTAAATCACTAAATCTACTTCGAACGTAACGTCACTTTAACATGAAACAACATATCTTTTCATATTTGGATAAAGTAATAAAATGAGTAAAATAACGTAGAATTGTACCAAAAATAAGGAAGGCAAAGGATATACCATAGATGCACAAGCGTAACAACAAGAAAAAGTCGCACTTACAGCAAGGATAAAATGAAAGCTTTAAGTGTAACCTTACCCTGTCGTAACATTTGCCCTCAGTATACCATTTAAATATGCTTTATCATCTTTCTACGCAAAGCCTAAAACGCAAGTTTCCGAACTGTACGTTTTATATTTCGGCAACTGGCGTTTTAGGCTTTGGTTGGAAGATGCTGCTTAATTTGCTGTATTCCTTATTTCCCCATATGCTTGAAACGGTAAAAGAATCCGACAAAATATCAAAACGTCGCTCCTTTGAAATAAAAAAATCTCCATAGAATTTCCTTTGTCCTCCTTAAATTACTAACTTCTTGAATAACACTTAAATGGGACCAACATTGTATCATATCGTCATATTATTTAATATCTACAAGTGTTTGAAGCGCCTATAAAATACCTGCTCCCGACCCGTAAGTTTACAAAGCGATAGTCCATTTAATACAGGTAGAGGTAACTTCAAACGTGGCATATCTTCACACAATAAAAAGCTCTTAAGATTCCTTGCTTTAAGGTAGGTTCCAGCATTTATTTTTTGATAGTCAGAGTATTAAATATTATTAATTTCAGAAAATGTTTGAATCATATTGAATCCGTCTCGAAACACTTATATAAAGACGGCAAGACAGTTTCTCAAACAGAAAGTAGGTACGTGGCATTTGAGTACAATTTGATATGATCATCTACACAATTCATTTGTCCTTTAATTATGATCGGGATGAAAAAGATATAACGAAATGTTTTAGATAAATAATATAAATGTTAACATTAATGTATGCTTTTTCAGTGCAAAATATGTCATGTAATGTTTTAACTAATCTTGAGTTTCAGCACCTTTCCTGGTTCTAGAAATTTATTCAATTTACTCTACAGTGAATTTAGCAATTCAAATATCACAGAATGTACAAGGGCATGTAACGATGGATCAAACTATCGACTTGCTAAATAAATAAGTAGTATAGATCGCAAATCTAACTATCGATAGTATCGGTATTTTAAACAATTCAGTTGTTTAGTCCTAATTCAAAAGGAAATTCAGTACACGTATATCACACATTAAATAGATCGCTGAGACCTGAAAGTAGTGACCGAGAGATACACCAGATATCCTTCTTGGTGTAAGTTAGAGTTATAGTTTGAAATCCTCACAAACAAAGCGGCCTTTCCTTTATTGATAAACTGTAGCAATAGCTATCGCAACAATGGCCCGCAATAGATTATTGCTATTGCGAAAGTTACTCACAATAGACTAACTATCGGTATCGCAATCGTCCCTTTTGGGACAAAAATGTTAAAAGAAGGATATCCGCCGCAAACAACATGTTACTGAACGGATTTTTCTTGAATTTAAGCAGGACTGAGGATAGGTTTGAAATATTGACGTAGTAAGAAAATTGGTTTATTCCAGAAAAGAAATGGCAACTTCTCCAAATCAATCTGGGTTTGTCGACAACTGGCAAAATGGCAAGTCCGTCTCGGAATGTAACCTCTATATGTTAAAGACGGAAGATTTTACTGACGTCACTTTCCGTGTTGGATCTAAGAAACACGTGGTCCGAGCTCACGGCTATGTTCTTGCCAGCAGGAGCTGTGTCTTCCACGCTATGTTCTGTGGTCGTATGGCGGAGCAAGGGGTGATAACCATCCCTGATATAAAGCCAGACATCTTTAAGGATTTTCTCAGGTTTGTATTATTTTTTATTAGAATTTTGAAAAAATAAATCATCAAAATATTTGTTCAACAGAACATAACCTCTTGTTTAAGAGATATAAACAAAGGATAAGATGTTGATTTTGCACAATGACAACATACAATGATATGACATCAAAGCATTTGAAGTAAACATGTGGTGACAGTGTTACGATCAGCTATGGAGGTTACATATTCATTTGCTACTTCAATTAGAATGATTATAATTATTATCTATTTTTGTATTTCAGATTCCTCTACACAGATAAAGTAACAATAACATCTACGAATGTAGCCGGATTGTTATATTCTTCCAGGAAATATGATGTCAAAACCCTGTTTGAGAAGGCTGTCCGTTTCCTAGATGTGTCACTCTCCGCCGACAATCTGTGTGAAATACTCGAGCAGTGTCATGAGTATAGCGAGACAGATTTGGAAAGGAAGGCTTTAAAGATGTTGTGTAAAGCAACCCCTTCTGTGACAGTATCTCCAAAATTTCTCGATCTCTGTTCATATTGTTTTGAAATGTTCTTGAAATCAGAGCAACTCCGCCTACAGGAAGAGGGAATATTTAAAGCTGCTTTTGCTTGGACTAAAGCCGAATGCAAAAGGGAAGGTCTGAGTCCAAGCCACGTGAACATGAGGAAGATCCTTGGCAAGATGGTGTACAAGATACGGTTTGCTAGTTTGTCTCTGGAGTTCCTTACCAAAGTGGTTGGTCCTTCTGGAATTTTGAGTGATGGAGAGAGGGTGAAGGTTATGGACAAAATTTTGGATTCAAACGTAGATATCAGTCCGTTTAAATCCAAGAAACGAAATGTATTTGTTGTAGAAGACCTGGACATCAGGTATGTGAACAGATTCCAATCTACCCACACAAGAACCCAAATCATGAAATTTGAAACCCATGCAATAAAATTTTTCACGAACAAGAACATCAGTCTGGTAGGATGCCAGATGTATGGATCGGGAACACCATTCAGTTCTTCACTCACTATACAGGTGTATGACGAGAGGGGTTTGCTTATCTCAAGCCCTCTTCCAATAAGAGACTTTTCGTTTGATCACCAAGTTAATGACGTCATGTTTCCAGCTCCAATTACAATAGATGCTGAACGTATTTACACCATTTGTACAAGTGTTCCACCAGGCACTGATGTTGAGGGTTTCTGGGGTGGAACATCATATCTATGTGAAGATCATGTAGAATTCAACTTCATGGTGAGTGACTACGGGAGCTACAGTGCTGTTCAACGTGGGCAGGTTCCTGGACTCATTTGGACGAGCAGGAACTGATGCTAATGAACATTACAATGAGGAATTATGACATGGCAGGAACAGTTCTGGGAATATCAAGCCACAGTCCTGCTAAATGTAGACAGTTTCAAGGACTATTTTGAACGAGTGACGCAAAACAATGGTAACATTTTTTCAATCCAAGAATGCCTATACAGTTAAAAAGGCATCTATGTAAATGCTTCAGTTTACTTGTGAAAAGCATAGTTCTGGAGAAACTTTAACCAAAGTACTTTTGTGAATCTGCGTTTATAAAAACGCTTTAAATATGAAAATCCTAATCTGAATGGGGAAACTGTCTAAGGTGACGTTAAATTATACATTTCCGAAGCACGTGTCACAACAAGGGAACACAAGTCGGATAACGTGACTTGAACGTTTTAGTCATGATTGTAAGAGAAACCAATAGAACTTGGACAAACAAAAATAGATAATATTTAATAGGAAAATGTTATGGATCGGTATTCATGTAAGTACTTAATTAGCATTTATGAACGTAATTGTGTCTGACGATAATGGAAATAATAGATCTGATGTATTTTTGATGATTTACAATTGTAAGTATAACAAAAAGTACAGTCACAATTAAGATTGTTGAAATAAACAACAATAAAGCTTCCATAGTTGATACTTCAATACGAAATGTAAAATCGAAAATACTGTAGTAAGTCTTCAGGTTGGTCCTTGTGAAAAATTGATATGGCATTTATCCTTTTATTGATCATCGACAATGTGTTTTGACATACATCTCCCAGAGACAGTAACTAACGCTGCCATTGATTTTCCATTTGAGTTGGGCGCCTATTCAAGTTTTGAAGATTGGAAGGTTTAGCTGTTTGGATATACAGTGCTGGTGACTTTATAACTATAACTTTAGGGTAAAGGGTACACCATAATACATTACTTGTGTAATAACAATCGTCTTGTGTTTGATATATTTTATATGATTTGTTTATTTCTATAGAAACTAGTTTAATCAAACCTCTAATCATTGAATTGAATTTTGTTTCATTTGAACTTCTTAATGCATAAGAATTGATGCCTTTTGTGCATTATCTTGAGGAAATAATGTTGAAAATGAGTATGAAAGATAGTGAATTTTCGTACTTTTTTATACTCTCGTGTTTTAAGTCATTCTTATTAAAACGCATCCTGTTTTAGGGAACGAACGTTATTTTGCTATCTTAGTACGTATTCATATTAAGGGAAAGTGCTTGCTTTAGCATCTTGATTTTGTTAAATGTATTGTGTTGGCAGTTGAAATAAGATAAAAAGATTGAAGATATGATCACTTTTGAGTCCGTAGTAACAACTTCCCACTTGACAAACAAATTTGGAACTAAACGATGTACACTGACAAGATCGGTGTTTGAAGAGAGTTGTGAAACACAATTTGTCATTAATGCTTCTTTGAAGTTGAAATAGGGTTCGGTGAATGAATGAAAGAATTATTAAATTATCTGCTATACAAAGATTTGTAAAGCCTTTTCAAACCTGAATTGAAACGTCATTTTGATAACTTCAACTTCATTACACAGCATAAGTATGATTGTTTCGAATATCACATGTCATAATGTCGATTGGAAATAAAGTGCCCATTAATGTACCAAGCAACACGTTTATTACGAAAAGAGCTGTACAAGCTTCAAACATTAATAGTATCAAACAAATGTTTTTAACGTCACTCATCACACTACAGGAAGTAGTTGGTTAATAGAAAAAAATAGAAATTGCAAGGTATAAAACGTTTGACACAATGCTGACTAAACATTTCACCCTTCGGACTAAATATACTAGTCTAACAATTAGACTCTGAAATGAATTTGTTTCAATAAATCTGAAATTTGTAAAAAAAAGTATGAAAAGGAGACTGAGATTTCTTCATTTTCAGAGCTCTCAAGTCTTTTTATAGACTTGCTAAGGCTTGCATTTTATTTTAGGGTCTGGCTGACAGGCTATACAAGTGACAAGTGACAAGTGACAAGTGACAAGTGACAAGTTTATTCTGTGAAAAGGCCTCATGGCCAAAAGCACATGAAAATACAGCTCAAAATCAACGCATGTCAATTTTACATACATTATACTGGCAGTTTTCTTTTCATATAAATAGCTAATTTTTTAATATGCTCAGGATTGTTGGATGATAATAACTGATACAATTTTTCCCTTGAAGGGAATATGAAATAGTACGGAGGGATAAGTTTTTCCCGTAAATGCCTATAATAGGGGCAGACTAATAAAAAATGATACTCATCTTCTGTTACATTCATATTACAGTTAGTGCATAAAAGCTGATCTTTATCAATAAAATTATCGTACCTTAATTTACTAATCTTAAGTTTGTGTGACTGGAATCTGAATTTACAAAATAATCGTAGGAGGTCCTTTTGACAAAATAATTCTAAAACATATTTCTCTGTATCCAAAAGCGATTTGAAGCTAGAGTAGAATGTGAAATCACTCCTTCCTGACAGGCTATAAACATACTCGAAAGGCATCAATAGAGCAAAACACAGTAAAAAGAAACAGTTTAAAATCAACAAAGGACTTAAAAGGGCAGTAGCACGTTTTCTGATAATTTTATATTTTAAATATTTCACTGATAATTGTAAGTTAATGCTTAATGTATTAATTTGACAGTGTCAAAAATCACATTACACAAGCCAATCATCCATAGTCAGAGGATAATTTTTGATGATTAACATTAAATCCATTGGCCGCCATTTTTGTGTGAACACCTTTTATTCTTTTTGTATAAGAAAAGGGAATCGCATGGCTTAACTTTAGGTTTTATATTTGATTTATAACTGCTTCTTTTAGTTGGATATTATTGTCTTTTATTTGGAACAATATATTTTCAAGTTCCTGACATCACCTTATTTCCCTCCTAAAAACGTGCTACTGCCCCTTTAAGCGACAAAACATATGAATTGCAAACAAAGTTTCATGAGAAATGACAATACTCTACCTCCTTTTTTAAAATGCACAAAATTCACAATTATTGAGTTATTTTTCGACAATGCTGAAATTATAATATAAAATTACTTGAACACATCTATACAATGACTATACTTCTTTTGAAATAGAAAAACTACTTAATTCAATAGTGCTGAAAAGAGTAATAGCTCATTATCTTGTTAACATTGTCTCAACAAAATATAAACAATACAAAATCGTTTTTGAACGAAAAATTGCTTTTAAAACCAAAAAGCAAAAACAGTAAACCGTCTATTTGCGACCTCTGATAAGCGTAAGAGAAGTATATGTATGAACTATATGAAAAGATCAAGCATTAAAAACTGACTTCTTATAAAATATCATATCCTCAGTTCTTGTAGATGTTGCATGTTGACATGTTGCTAATTACAGCAATTAGGTGCGTGGTAGAATGCATTTGAAAATGATTCTCATACTCTTTTCATTCTTTTCCCTGCTCCAGGCAGCTCATTTTTGGGAAGATGATCATGAGTCGTAATCGGATGTTTCCGTGTCAGTGATCTAGTTTCCCTCCGATTCAATCTTTGCTTTTCCACGTCTTCCTTCAGCAGTTCCTTCGTCATTGATCTAGTCTCCCTCCGATTCAATCTTTGCTTTTCCACGTCTTCCTTCAGCAGTTCCTTCGTCATTAATCTAGTCTCCCTCCGATTCAATCTTTGCTTTTCCACGTCTTCCTTCAGCAGTTCTTTCGTCATTGATCTTGTTATTCTTCTCTCTAACAGATTCGTGGTCTGATCATTTGTGTCTTTGTCAGTCTCATACTTGTTATCCTCCGTGTTCCTACTTTCTTGGATGATACCATTACTGGCTGTCGAGGAGGCGTTCTTTTGGTAAAGTTCTTCTCCTGATGTCATATTGTCGTCGTCTGACGTCACATTGGTCCTATCGTCATCATCACCAATCTGTGGAATGTTTTCTTCTGTAACCTCATTCTGAAAGAGTAATTAGTTTTGCATGAAGACGATTCTAGGTTCTTAGTATTTTCTCCAATATACACGCCAAAACTTTTTTTGAAATAAAGCAATTTAAAATCATAATTTTACAACTATGAACATTAACTTTGTCAATACATGAGTTGATTATTTCATTTGAATTTCATCCTATATGCTACCTATATCATTTCAGTATTTAATATAATCTGTAGTTCTGTATATGCTAAACTGTACGTTTGTATTCAAAATATAAGACTTCTAAAAATTAAAATTAAAAAAAATCACATGTTATGTCAACTTTGAATGTTTTTTGGATTGAGATGTTAATACCAGATTAACCAATATTGTGTAATTTCATTTATCCAACCTGTAAGATTTCGATGCCCATTGGTTCCTTTAACCGATATGTTGACCAAGGGTTGCATATACCACATTGGATGTTCTTTGGTATCCCTCCCCATGTACTGGATCCTCGTCCAAATGTACCTGTTCGATATCTGCGCACTGCGGACGTCCCAAATCGTTGTTCAAGGTGATTAAGGTCAACTGATTCAGTATAAAACACTTCTACATGCATAGGAGGGCTAGCTATGCTTGTGAAAGAAGGTACTTGGCCGAACCCGATTCGTCTTTTGAAAAACCTATTTGTTTCTGGGTTCAATTGCACAAGCTTTTGTTTACAGAATTGATCTGCAAAGGAATCTTTCTTGCTCAAAACAAGTGTCACGAAATGGTTTCTGGAGCTATTCCCGTTTTGCATTTTGCAGTAAAAGTCCGTAAAGAATAGGTTGGTGGTGTCGTCATACAGGCCCACAATTGGAAATATTACTCGCGTCGATCCAAATGGGGACTTTAAAGGTAACCCGCCATCTCTCAATGTTATATCTAGGAAAACTCCTTGTAACTCTCCATTGATCGGTGACCGCCTATCTCCACCATTATCTTTGTGAATGGGCGTCATGACATTTCCATCGTTGTCGACACCTCTCCAATAGTCTTCGTTTTTGTTTCGGAAGAATGTGGTTATTGGTTTATCAGGTAAAAACCGTGTGTATGTAACGGCTGCGTCCAGCAGGTGACGAAGGTAGTTCTTAGTATCTGAAGAAGGACGAAAAAAAAAGGAAAAAGCTAATTCAGAAAGGATCTTTCTTGCCCACTTAAATGTCAGTGTATATTACCCATATACAGAGGAAACCATGGAAAATACTTAAAGGGACAGTCCTGTTAGGATAATTTTTGTGGAAACAAAATTCAAGAGGACTTCTATTATTTTTCAAATTGATAAATCTAGGATAACTAAAATGTTACCCCCACGAACATATATGAAAAAAGGTGTGAAATAGTCATGCATTAATCATATATATGTATAACAGGGAGGTACTCTTGAATTTTGTTTACACGAAAAATACCCGATAAGACTGTCCCTTTAACGGGGCAGTGGCACGGTTAAAAAGGTTTCTCCAAAAAATAATTGTTTACTGTTGTAAGGCTACGTTCTAATCAAATATTCTATACTGAACATATCATGTCAGTTAAACTACCGGAATAAATGATAATGCCTAAGATGTTTTTTAAAATTTCTGCCGGCAGGTTTCGCTTGTTACTTGATAATTTCTTTCAAGACTACGACTTATACTTAAGAAATAAAGTAGCCCTTACCGTCATATGTTTTGCAATAAAGTAAAGTTTTGCCCTGAACTATTATAGTTAAAGCATATAGTTAAACCGAATGGTTTTGACGCTATGATAATTCAGGGCAAAACTATACTTTATTGCAAAACACATGATGGTTAGAGCCACTCTATTACTTTTCTAGTATGTCTATTTTTACGCATATTTTGTAAATCACGTCTGGCCTCAAATTCAAAATCCTCGATCAGGGACATATCTAGTGACGTCATAGCTGATTGTTATTGACGTCATGGGTCATTGCTTCGTGACGTCACTCAAAAACTATACTTTATTCCGGAATAAAGGGTGGGCGGCGCCTTTGATCTTTCCGGGAACAATACTAGAATGGTGAATAATGATGTGTTTGACTGTCTGGTGATAATATGTGTGGCTTAAACTTTGATTTCCTTGAAAATTTAAAAAGAAAACATAATTATTAGGTCTTCAAGACAAAGACTGGAACACAGGGTCTTGTATTGCTAATAAAAACTGTTCCTAGTAAGCATACTTGAATACGGTAATCGCCTAATACTATTTTGTAATAGGCGATAATCGTATTCAAGTATGCTTTTCGGAAAAGTGGTGTTTGGTGGGTATGTTTGAAAATCGAACCTCAATATCAGATCGTAACGCATTGTTCAGTATATCAAAAGACAGCACAAAGAACATAGATTCTAGAAAAAATATAAATAAATTCCGATATGTTCATCATTATTGAAACTCGGATATTTTAAATGTGGTCAATCCTACTTTCTTTTTGAGTGAGTGCTTTGACATTACCGAGTGTAGGTTTGAAAAATCGTAGCTCATTAACAACAAATCATTAGGCAATGGTTTCTGGATCATTAGACAGCTAACAGAATTTCCAACCGGGGAAATTTCACACAAAAATAATATACTTTGAAAATAACGCTTTAAATATTGCTATTTTTGGACAATATTCACGTTTCGCACATTTCCAAGATCAACAATTCCATTACTTATTAGCTATCCTAAACTTGATAACATCTACGCATGCGCTACTTTAAGGGGCAGTAGCACATTTTTAGGGGGAATATAAAGTGATGTCAGGAAAATGAAAATTAATGGTTCCAACTTAAAGACAATGTATTTAAACTAAATGGATAAGTAATAATTCAAATATATAAAGTAAAGTTTAGCCATGCAATTCCTTTTTCTTTCACAAAATGAATTAAAGGTATTCACATAAAATGGCAGCAAATGGATTTTATGTGAATCTTCATACTTTGTCCTCTGGCTGTGGATGATTGGCTTGTGTAATGTGATTTTTGACGTCGTCAAATTAAATCATTAAGCATTAACTTGCAATTATCAGTGATAATTTTGAAATATAAAATTATAAAAAAACGTGCCACTGCCCCTTTAAGTACAACTTTTGCTATGTTATATCTAGTCTGTCATCCACATCCTAAAGCAAAAGAAATTAACTGATGACCATCCCAGTGTAGAAAAGTATGGCAAGTTTAGATCGCTACGCTTTAGTCTGAAGTTAAAGCTTCTTCTTGGTTCCATTTCTATAATACATGGATTGGCTATGCTAGTCGGTTTTCCTTTCTCAAATGAACAAAATGAGTTCACAAAAAAGGTGCAATACATAACGACATAATTTGCAAAGAGTCACCGTTACCGGTTACCGTTAAGTTTTATTATGACTGAGAGACTTTTGTCCACGGAAGGTTATTTTGTCACTTTGCCAAAACCCCAGTTACTTTGAATGACGTGATTTCTATTCATGACATGTTTGTTTGCAATTCGTTCAGTTATGATCGACACTCATTCTTTCCCCACAGAGGCAACTCAGTCGTACCTGAATTAGGTACGAATGAGTTGCCTCTGTGGGGAGAGACTGATCGACACTGAGTTAAATGGGATAGCTTATTCATACATAGATATCTAATAACCTATAATATTGCTCAAATGTATCTTATTTCATTCTATCATGTATTTTTTAGTACTATATTTTACGTTTTAATGGGTAAACGTTGTCTCGTAGATCTGTATACAATTTACCACATTTATATATCTTTTTGATGTATACTTATTTTAGAGCGTTTATTAGCATTTTATTGTGTGTACAGATGTGTGACAACGGAATAAACTATTTCTTCTGCTTCTTTCTTATTCTTCTTCTAACGTAACAGTGACAGTGTAGAAACATACAGTCTGATTAAAATCGACTGTGATTCGAAGAAAAAAGTGCAAAAATATTATCTCTAGTGGGGTTCGAACTTCAACCAGCCCGGCTTTCCTCTCATTCACATTCACGTTGTGGAGAGGAAAGCTCTGATACATATTTTACTTTTCTTCCTCGTAACACGGTCGATTTTAATCAGACTGTTGAGTCATACAGTGTACTTTTCAATGAACCAGTGCAGAAAGGGCGGACGGGGAATTTATTATTATGCAAAGAATGAAAGTTTTCAATTGAGATTATACAGGATTTACTACGAGTATTCACCATTAAGAATTCTAAAACGTCAATCGGAAATATTTGTGTGTGCTCATTGTACTACTTGACACCATAATAAATACAAATATACAACAATAACACGTACAAATTCACTCAATTGTGTCCGGATTTATTCGCGACCTGAACTCTGTTTTCGTGTTGTTATTCACAATTAATTAGATAAATTTGAACATTTTCAAACAACTTACTTTCGTCGATCAGATAATTTGAACATTTTCAAGCAACTTACTTTCGTCGTGAGCCATGGCTGTGAAGGTAGCAACAACAAGGTAGGTTGGTTGCTATGGACTCAAAGCGAGCGATCACAGATTCGTGGAAGTGAAAGCGAAAGTAGGATTCTTCGAAATGAAAAAAGGCAGACAGACAGACAAACAGATTATTAATTATCAACTCAAATATATCTAAAAAAAAATTACAGCATTAAAAACGAGCCACTCTCGTTTTTGAGTTGTGAGGGGATCAACATTATAAGGTACATTATTACATGTGTACAATGTATATTATTATGAAAGAATTCGTGTTAATCATAACTGCGTGATTGATATTTGACAAATTGACAATAAAAACGACTTAAACATAAAGCACATACTGGATTGGCGAAAGTATTTTCAGATATTATATTGTTGAACAGTTGTTATTTTAAGTTTAATCCAATGTTTTTCTAGGATTTAGTGAAATTTATTAGATTTACTGCAAAACCCCATGAAGTCGTTTTTAATAAGTCAAAACAACCAAACCTATAGGTTCAACAGTCGGCATAATGCTATAAATATATTTTTTTTTCAATTTTAGTTAAAGGGAGAAAAAATATAATAATATAAAATATTTAGTTTGAAAGAGTTATTTTCTTCAAACAAATTTTCGGAGCCCCTGACAAAATTCGAACACTGTTTGAACTCTAGACTAAAAGAACACATACCCAAAAATTTTACTCACTTATATTTGTTGGTAAACCATATCATTTCACCTTTAATTGCCAACTATAACACCATGCAACTGAAAATCATGATATCTTTACATCAGTAGTCAACCGCTAAACTTGACCATGTCACTTTTTGATTTCCCCCCAAATTAAAGATATTTCAGCAAAATAAGAACTGGGCTTGCTTTTAGTTAATTTATCAAATAAACACCTTTAATTAACTTTTCAGAAGGACAGCGTAATCAACGGCTGTGACCGAAGACGGTCAGGGTCCGCGAGTCCGACCCCAAGTTAACTGACAGACAGGCAGACTTTTATATTCAGCTCGTATTACATTACATTGGTTCTCTCGTTGGTTCATATTTACTAAAATAATTAATCTTATAATTACTTGTTACTGACAGATGAAATTTGATTTTTTTACCTTTATCTCGTTTTATACAGACTCATGATTATGGTCTCTGCAGTCTTTCTTTGCGCATTTCCATGGGATCCATTCTCCTCTTTTCCTCTTATTGACAGTGAACTTATATCCATTAACGCAAAGGTATCTCCCTTCACGGTGGGTTGGCAACAACTTAAACTGTGCAATTGTCATAACTGAATGTAAGGGAATAAAGATTCTAACTGTCATTTTCAACATTATCATAGTGTGTATGTATGATCATAACTAATCAAAACTAATGAGTGTTTCCTGAGTGAACTCACTGCTTATTTCTTATTCGTTTCCTGAGTGAACCCATTTCATCCATTCCACATTTTGTGGAAACCAGAGACTTAAAGATGCTGTATCATACTTGCAAGCGGTTCAGGATGAAACTTAGCTATTGAGAAATGAAATACATCACTTTGTAGAACAATCTTTCGTCGAAATTTTGATATCATATTTAGATTGTTTAATCAACAATAACATACTTATTTCGACGCTTCAAGCACAGTACCCCTCGTAGAAAGGGCATGTCATTTAACGAACCCGCTTTCGGTGACGTAATCATTATGCTTGTAGGATTTACACCGTGTCTCAACTACCGTAATTGCGTTCGATGGGTATCAACTTTGACAGCAATGAATACCTAATTCGGAGAAAAAGAATATAAATCTAATTGAGCGCGACAAGGACGGTTTTCAAGCGTACATTTAGAAACCGGAAGTTGTAAAATGGCCACACCTGATTCGCCCTTATGTCGACTGCCGTTTCGGTATTTTTTGGTAAATTATCTCCTATTTGATGAATTTTGGTCCGATTTTCTCAAGGTTGGTCGCAAAATTTTTCTAAAAATACAAGGTATACATTAAAAATGTTTTTTAAAATATTGCAAGTATGATATAGCATCTTTAATCCCTCGAACTTCAAAGGATTTCTACCTCGACCTAAAGGTCGAACTCACGTTAGTACCCCGTGAAGACACCTTCTTTGCCTTGGGCCATATAATGTGAGTGACGTGTTAAAGGGACAGTAGCACATTTAAGGGGGAATATAAGGTGATGCCAGGAAATAAAAAAAATATATTGTTCCAATTTAAAGACAATGTATCTAAACTAAATAAAGCAGTAATAAATAAAATTTATAATGTAAAGTCCAGCCATTCCATTCTTTTTTCTTAAACAAAATGATTTAAAGGTGTTCACACAAAATGTCCGCCAGTGGACTTTTGTTGATTTTTTATAATCTGTTCTCGGACTATGGATGATTGGTTTGCGTCTTGAGATTTTTGACACTATCTAAATGATACATTTAGCATTAGCGTACAATTATCTGTGGAATATTTAAAATATGAAATTTTCAAAAAAAAGTGCTACTGCCCCTTCAACCACACTTTTACAAAGTGACACCATGAACTATTTGACACATTGTTTGAACTGAAATGCTGCCTATATAATTGTTGAATGACCATTGTTGTGGTTATCCTATCTAAAGTGCTGAATATTGTTACATTGTCAAATGACTTATCTTTATGAGCGGTCAACATTTCTTTAAAAACGTTAATTATTAGTCATTTTGTGATATTATATTGTTACAATAAAAATCTATGCTACGTAACGAACTGATTCTGGAGTCACCAGTTACGTATTCACAGATTTGTCACCAGAAAATCGAAGCTGTCCACCAAAAGTGACATTAAAAACATATCTGTGTCCAACTCTGGTTGTTCTTTTCCTTTTTTTCGGAAATCAGAAACAATGTGTGCTCTACAGTAAGCCGATGTGAATATCACTCCAAATAGAATATGTGCCTCATGAAATTTTGCATTTTCATACGCTTTCATGCGGTTCATATTTGCCCCATCATTGCATTAAAATTACTGCTTAAATATTTGCTTAAACAAGTCAGAATTTACTTCTTACACTACATTTCCATTAGCAATATATAGTTCAATTGTAGTGTGAATGTACAATCAACAATGATATACCATTATAACCATGTAGTCTAAATAAATGATCAGTAGTATATATGTATGCTTTATTTATGTCTCTTATTTCATTCCAAATATCTCTTTGTATGGAGAAATGAGCCCTATCAATTATACGAGCAATCTCAATAAATCAAGTCTACATTGCTCCACTACGTCCAGTCCAGCCAATCAGCAAGTTCGACTCGTAAGCTTTGGTTGGTGACTTACAAATACGGAATGAGCTCGCTGATTGGCTGCATTTGAATGAGCCTACAGGCCAATCTTACGATTTGATAATCGTAGTCTAGTGGGATATATACGCTAAAGTAGTGAAGCAATCCTATTTTATTGAGATTGTTATACGATATGCTGCAAATGATTGGCAATGTTCACGTGAGGGTTACCAAATCGAAGAGAACAAGTATTTGGTATTAATAGACACATAAGACTTTTATTAATCGATATTTTCAGAAGAAAGGATTAAACAGTACAAAACCTTCATTTCATTTACTACATTAATATATCAAAACTGGACAGGGAGAATAATTTTTGATACTGAAAATTAGCTGAAATAATATAAAAATCATATTAACCCAAATTGTGGCCGAACAAGTGCGAGTGAAGCTATTATCACATTAACCATCCCTCTGATAGATGTTGATTCATGCAAGAAACAATACAAGATCTGTTTTCTATTGCAGATATTGTGACCCCAACTATAACAATGTAACATATGTATCACACTATCTAAATGACATTATCTGCACCACATGGCTATTACTGGACATTTCATTCGTACAGGAGACACATCAGATATTGAGGATAATGCTCGTGAAACAAATATCTTCCTGCTATTTTAAAGTCAGAAATCCGGAAAACCTTCAAGGACATATCTACATAATGTACATATATGAATTTGGAATCAACATCTATATTTGAAACAGAAAAGCCTGGTTTGAACATCAGCTTCCTTTCCCGGAAATGAGTATTATATCGATAAACAGAGTTTGAGGTCATTTCATGATAATAAATATATCTGCCCATTGGTTCAATGGCAATTATTCCCGTTTTCAGTTTTATAATTATAGTGTCTTCACCAGTAAAATCATTGAGGATATACAAATGCCATCTAGTAGATACATACAAAATCTTCTTGGTTGGTGCAGCAATCATGGAGCGCACGTGTTTTATCTTAATGATAATTTTACAATTTTTTCTCTTGACAACTTGACAAACAACATTCCTGGAATAGTCGAAACAAAACAGAGTATTCGTACTGTCATGTAAAGCCATCGATCCAATAGATATTGATATCAAACATTGTCTGAGTTTTGAACTTTTAAGATGATAAATAGATATAATGTTGGACCTCAGCTTATGAGAAATGTAAAGCAAACGTCTTGTTCTGCTATAACACATAGCTGTTATTTGATAAAAAGCGATTTCATTGAATGTTTGAAGCGCTTCATTTGAAGTGTTAAGAACAATTTGGAAAAGAAATGTTGTCTTTACAATGTTTTTCCCCGCAAAAAGCAAACGTTTGCCAAATAATGTTTCTTTCGTGTACGTGTTCCTTTTCTTGTGTTGGTTCACCTTCAGGTGTTTTTTATCCAGCTGCTTAATATTTGGTTTAGTTTCATCCTTTTGTTTCCTGTTAGATCGCTCATCATCAATACATTTCTCTGTTCCATTAATATTCAGGATCGCATCTTCCATCTTGCCAGCTTCTACTTTCACTCTGAATCCTTCGGTTGGTTTCATTTTGATTTCCATGTTGAGTGACTCTTTGAAGAAGAATACAGTAGAAAATTTGAATATACTTCGTGGTGTAGATATTTATACGTATTTTCTTACTTACACCAGGTGAAAAATCCGTAGTATTAGACGTTAAATGTCAAAGCAGTATTAGTATTTAGTACCCTAAAATGCAAATATCATGATATGACATGATATGTCTTCCAAAATGAGAATATTCGTATGACGTCATCCTATTAGTACATGACATCAACAATGTCATTTTACTCACTGGAAATATGACATGATTGTCTTTTTAGTCTGCTACAAGTAAAATATGAAAAAGTATACCATACAATTGGTGACTCTATTCTCCATGTCTCTGAATAAACGCCGTAACAACGATTTAAGGAAAGCTTGAAAAATTCATTCGACCTCCAATAACGAAAAACTGTCCTCTTTACAATGGGATCCTAATGGCGTAAAAATGCCTTTTCAACAAAATCCATTGACTTCTCCTGAGTATTGTCAGTTAACTTTCATTATGGCCGTGTTAATCAAGATCCCTTCTTAAAAAATGCATGCCATTTAGGTAATTAGTTAAGGTTTGAGAAAGCATAAATCAAGTTTACCATCTCCAGCAATACTACAGATTCATTTGATGGTGAGTCTAAACTATTGTCGCGTAGTATATATTGTTTTTCCACCATAATTAAATTAAGCTGCGTAGGCTGGGATAACATGAACGTTGATTCCTACCTGACACACAACGTATCTGTTTACGTGCTGTTACGAGGATCCTCTCCCCATCACCACATTGGTTGTCTCTAGCCCTGGCCAGTCCCTTCTGTGAAATATAAAGGAAACAATACATTGTCAAGACAATGATATGGATGTCAACTTCTTTATTTATTTCACACGACGTTTCTGAACTAGTTCTTGTCCCTTCTTCAGGTGAGTGAAGAAGGGCAAGAACTAGCCAGGAAACGTCGTGTGAAATAAATAAAGACGTTGACATCCATATCATTGTCTTGTATTACTACCCAACTTCTAAATGCCCTTGAAGGATTTCATAAAGGACACAGTAATTGATTAAATTACACATCAATTGCCTCGCTGTGACTGCAATTGAGCGCTACATATAACTTCATTTTTGTTTTGTTTAATAGCTATAAGTTGAGTGTAATCTGAATAGGGTAGTACATTTGTAACATTACATCCCTTAAAAATAATTGGCTACGGCCTTTCTGTTGCCGTGCCTATGTATATATGAAGGAGGATTCAACAGTGAGAATCGAATGCAATGCTAACGGATATCTACAAATATATCTATCGATTCTCAATATGTTCTGATAAAGTTGTTTTTATACAAATACTATAAAAAGTGTTGCTATTGTCTTTTTTAGGAAAAAACACTACTTAAGGAAAGTAACATAAACTGTCAGAAAATTAAAACTGAAATGATTATCTCTTATTGAGCACTTTGTCCCGATCTGTTTCAGAAATCGAGCTTTTTTAAATATATATATCGTATCAATTTTTGTAATGAGAGATAAATGGGTATTAAGCTCTTAAACACTTAGCTTCTATTTCCTATATCTATTTCTTCCACTAAGATGGAATTAATGGAAACAAAATGTTAAATACAAATCTATACGCTACTATTTTAAGAGCCATCTAAATTAAATATTTATGGGAAGTAATACGTATTAAATATATTATCAAGTCATGATGGAGTGACATGGCATTTGATAAATGTTATTAATATCCATGAATGAAAATAAATGGTACAAGTGCTAAATCCCTTCACCATAATGACTGATGCGATTAATGATAAAGGCATATTTGAACGATTGGATATAACCTGTATACTAGTATACATTATTTGGAAAATAATTTGAGAAATATAACATACTTTAAACAATGAAGAATTGTTTTTATAGAAATATATACATTTGCACGTAAAATTGCATTACTCAACATAAATATATCAAAATTTGTAATGAGAGAAATGATGAGTGATGCCATTTTACGTGAAAGTATTAATATTTCTCTAATAAACATTTATTGTATAATTACCAACACCAACAAAGTTATTCTATATATACGAACCTTTTCCAGAGTAAATACTACCGTGTCATTGATGTCTGACTTTTTAGGATCAGACTGAGTTAAACAGCATCGCAATTGTTGTTTTGAAAATGTGAACACACTACATCCAATTTTCTCATAACAAAGTTTCTTGCACATGTCGACTCCTAATAGATTGCCACATTCTTGATTCGTGGATGAAGCAAGATGAAACAATGGATGAAGGATAATGATGAAGCACATGCAACGGTGAAATCGCCATCCCATTTCACAACCCATTTCCTGAAAAAAAAATACGTTTTCATTTCTTTCATTTTTATGATACAACTATGTTTATAATAATCGACTTTTGACTTCATATATTGACACTATCCAAACCGTATTTCATTTAAAATCCAACCTAACGTAACACTTGTACTTCAATACGTTACTTGTCCGAGTACTGCGGCAGATGGGATATTTCAAGTGACCTTCACTACATCTATAATACTATTTTGGATACGGCCAGAAAGGTTATAACAACACCATTTGCCTTTTTAAAATTGATATTCATTATGAATAAATACAAATATATAGATTTACAACTTCTTTATTGCAAAGAGATGTTCCATCTCTTTGCATTAAAGAAGTTGTAAATCCTTTTAGTTGTAAATCCATATATTTGTATTTCTTCATCAAACCAACTTCTAAAATGCCACTGAAAGAAATGATATTCGTGGAGTTATTATTTTGAGGTTATTATCATAGAAAAAGACATTTTACACGATCTTTTTACAGCGTTAATCAGATAAGAATTTATCAAGGTAAGGATCATATTTCGAACATATTTTGAATTTTGATATAATACATCATTCGATTTGAAAAAAGCGAGTAAACTTCTATTTAATCGAATATTTATTTTAATGATGCGTGTTTTTGGCAATCATTCAAAATAATCCACACGTACATATCTGACTTTAGTCCGAATGTCAAAAATGTATTTCTATCTAACCCAAATTCATACTCATGTCATACTCACAAGCGCTCTCCCAGGTAGAAAATAAAACGCCTGAAGTTTTCACCGGGAAATAAAGTTGTAATTTGATAACATCAATGAAAATAAAAGGATTCCAAGCATTTTTTTGTAACTATAGCTTCATGTTAGTTGCCCACTTTAACCCTACACTATGGACATGTGATACCCTCTTAAAATCAATACATAACTTAAATATATTGAGTCTTGAAATAATATTATTGAAACCTAAATAATTCAGTTTTTTTAGAATTAAATATTAGTTTGCAATATAATTTCAATGTATTTACCAAGGTCTTATAAATGGCAGGTAGGTTAGGGTCGTTGATAGCCAGTTGGAAAGCAGCGGAATTCAATTTCAACTAGGAAACCTACCAACATAAAAGGAAAAATCATAATAAAAACAGGGAAAAGGAAATAGATTACAGGGCGTTTGAAAGTATAACTTTAGGAGCAGTACATGATATAAAAATTCAACACGGTTCGAGCAGACAATTATTTTAATATGAATAAATCATGTGCAGTTCCATTTGTCCATATTTGATAAATAATTCATGGATGTTGGCAAACGTCAAGTTTGATATGATACCTTGAGAGCTTCTAATGATAAATTCGGATATTCGGACAATTAACATCAAATTGTTTATAATTTATAAGTAGGCAAATGGTTATCAGAACGTACATAATACGATACATTGAGTCATTTCTTTCCAACTGTAGAATTTTATTATCGGTTGCCTTTGGCCACTTTTAGATGGACACTGTATACTTATAGTGGCCAAACTAATGGTTGTATCTAAAGATCAAAATATCGTGTGTTGAGATTCAATGATGTACCTGTAAGTAAATGGTATTTAGTATATGCGTGGGCATCTATTAACATTGTCATTTCCTTTTTACCGAAATATTTGTTTTCAAAATTCCAGTACAAGATTAAAAAACCTTTTATGTTAATGTGAGCACTTATGGTTAAGGTATGCGGCACGGATTACTAGTTTGATATTTTAAACAAAATATTTCAATTCTTATAAGATTTTTATTTAAAGAATGTTTGGATACATCAATGCACACACAAAACATAAATACCATGACAGTGCTTCGAACACAATCGTGGATATATTTTTACTTTGAATGTAAATGTTATATGAATCTGAAAAATATCAATAACATAAATTTCTTCTCTGTGTACTCTTTCTGTTATCTAAATTATTTTTGTATGTTAAATTGTGTGTATCTTGTACCCATGTATACTCAATTACTTCAAACATTAACAATAACGCGACGGTGAAAACATTCAGTATTGTTATAAAGTAAACAAAATCTTGAAACGGATGGATCAAAATCAAATCGTCAGAAACATGAATCCCTGAATCCAATGAGTCTATTGCACAACAATTAATATATAGTTTTTCAACTGTGCTTACTCGAATTGAGGTACCGGTGTTATGATGGTACCTCGATATCTCAAGAATACCATCTTCACTCAAATTAAGTTTGTGTGTTACATAGTGCATAATTTAATGTCATTTGGAATTTTTGAGGCTTTGCGAAAACGAAACAAATGATGTTGAAGTTTCACTGCAGAAATGAAGATGAAGATTTGACGTTAGCATTTTCGTATGTCATACTAACAGTTAAGTCTTGGCATGTGTTGAAGTGACCATTTGTCAAAAAACGCTGTCTCTTTCTTCTTTTCTTTTAAATTTCTTCTTATATTACCAATGCCTTAAAAAGTGATATCATTTCGTTTGATATTATTATGCCAATTCGTTTTGATATGACATTTTAATTGAAAAAAATGAGACAATCAGAACTTTAATTTTTTTACCCTTCTGTCTATTTAATCATGCCAAAATCGGATCAAACGACCCTCAAATAAGTTAATATAAGAATAATTATTCTACATATAAACACTGAATTATTTAAAAATAGTTATTTTAAAAGTTTTCTTAAAAGATTTGCTTTCGGGATAAAACTTGAGTTTAGCCACTTAGCGTTTTGTTTAGGAAACAAGGTCTGTAAGTGTGGAAGAAGGAAACGCACACTTACCAACAATGAGTTTTCGTTTTTTAAATTTCATTCAACCTCGATTCCCCCACGTTTGGTCGTTGGTATGGATGTGTTGCGCTCATATAACTAGGTCGGGTTCACGTGACCTCCTGTCGCTACGAACCAGTATCCTCGTTGCAACGAAAACATAAAAAAGAAAACGATGAGTTGAAAATATATTTTAAAGGTAAGAACGTCTCTTATCCTTACTCCTGTAAGCAGTTAGTTATCAGAATGTACAAAATAACATTACCGCTTAAAAATTTGGAGAAAATTATTTTAATGTAAACTTCAATTCAATGATTGAATATAACCAACGGAAACATGAATTTATAAATAAGTAACACCATAGGAGACATTATCTAATTATTGATATCTATGACATTAATCTCAGTTATTGAGTTTACATAAAGAAACTATTAAAATGATAAACGAGAAATCACAAGTATGTGATGGTGAACTTAATGGAAACTCTCAAATAGAATGTTTCATTCAATGTATCTTTCAGGTTAACTAATCTGTTTCTCTTAAAATATATTTAAAGCTTCATGGAAATAATACCAAGTACGGCAACATGGCATGGTGTAAACATCTAACTAATTTGGCAAACAATAATTGTATGAATGTCATATCATCAAGCATATTGCATTCGTAAATGTAATATTTAGTGAAAATGAGTGAGGTTAAGTTGGGTTATGATTCAAAAGGTGCTTCTAAATCATATACAGGAATAATATGGATAGAGCAGAGGTACAAGAAGAAATAACGCAGGTTAGGAAGGCAGAACTTACAAAATTATCAGTCACCAAAGATTGAAAATTCTGATTTCTACATATATTTGTTGTTTTTTCATCAGGAACTTATGCAATAGCACAGCCCTTTGGAATAATCGTAGCAAATGACATACTTTTCTTGCGTAACAGTGAGATGGCGACCAAAATCTTTGGCAATCGGAAATGAATTTTGCTTGCTTGAAAATATAAATCCCTGAAAAGGCATAACCAGGACCAGTTTCCATCCTTATCATCTAATTTTAATCACCAACATTCATGATGATTTGAGTGTAATGCCGATAAACTGCAACCATTACATTTCTAGACTATTAAAGGGGCAGTAACACATTTTATGGGGAATATGTCAGTAAAATTAAAATAAATGGTTCAAATTTAAAGACAATGTATTTAAAATGTATGTAAATAAGCAGTAATATACCAAATATTTAATGTAATTTTCAGCCATGCCTTTCCTTTTTCTTAAAATAATGATTAACAGGTCTTCACATTAAAATGTCCGCCAATGGACGTTATGTGAATCGTTATAATATGTTCTTTGTCAATGGATAAAGCGATAATTAATCAAATATATAATGTAAAGTTTAACGATGCGATACATTTGTTTAGAGCAAATTAATTAAAGGTTCGAGAAGTGACGCGAAGAAGATGAGGAGCTGCATGATGAAACGTTTATATTTGTCATTGGAGAATGCATTCTTAGAGAAATTGTCCATATTTCAGCAAGTCGGATGACTACATTATCCAATCAAATGTCAAATAATATATATGTCTGTATTTATCGCAAATGAAGATTCTGCATTTGTAAATGTTTCCATTGATTTTGAAAGACGATGTGTAAGTATTTGAAGATAAAAGGCCTTTCAATCTTTGGTGACCGATTATAATTTGAACTACTGACATCTATTCACCATTCAGTATTTCATCCATTCATGCACTTTATCATATGAATATATATTTAAAAGCAGAGGATATCAAATGATATATCCTCTCTTGTTGACAATTAGTATGAATGAATACATCAATATTGTCAATATTCTTCGTTGAACAAACTCAAGGACTATCAGCAATATCATTTATCAACTATTTAAAACATGAGATCAATGTTTCGGTTTAAAAAAAAATTATTTTAGATAAATTTAGAATACATCGATAGACAAACACATAATATAAAGAGGATGGAAATGACTTACCAGAGACTTCTACGAAATGAAATGATCCACAATACATCGCCTCATCACCAAACACAAGCACTGTGAAGATGTTGCTGGAAGTCATTGCATATAACCCTTTTGGTAATACAGCTGTTCCAACTACATAACTTGCACTTGATATCTCGTTCCACTGGATTGAAACTCCGGTTGATGAATTGAATGAGAACTCTGAATTTGTGTCATTTTTTGAAATCAGGAATTTCACGACACTTGATTCAAATACGGGGAACGCCGTTTCGTTAGAGTAAAGCTCTAAGGGTGGCACAACAAGGCACTGGGTAGACTTATATCTTGAACATAACATAGCCACTACGGGTGCGTTGCAGGAAATATGAATAGTTCTATTTGATGCCATAGGTTGGCGATAGACACTTCTATTGCCTATTCGGACTGAATATGATTTGTCCACTGATAGCAATGCTCGGGGGTACTCACTCACGACGTACAACATGTACGGCCCTTGCTCATCGACAGAAACCAAGTACTCCTTGGCATATTGTTGAACTGGTGGGATCTGGTCGTAAGATACTATCGTGCCACTCGAATTAATCATACCCATAAATACAGCAATTGTTTGAGACGAACTAATCACCAAGGTAACAGGAAAATTCACAGGCAGCTCTTCTTTGAATGTTAAAGTCTGAAATTCATTTAAGCTGTATACCATATTACTCTGACGGTTTAAAGTTGTATTGCCGTAAGTAACCTCTTCTTCCAGTCGAAATGTGAGTAAAATATCGGTTCTGTACTCGTGTGATGCGATAACCAAGATAGAGGTGTACCCGGGTGGTGTGTCAAGAGGGCACAGGATGTATTTAATTCCAAGGAGGGAGGTTGGTAAAGGCGTGAATACACTCCTGCCGACTAAACCATATATGTTCACGTTCCCCCCTTCAATTGCAACAGCTTTGTCCTCCAAACCAGTTATTGTTGAGTAGAAATCGTCAATCTGATGGGTTATCCTGGAGTTGGCTTGTACGTTATAATACACCCCAGGCTGCACTGCCACCCAACCTGCTCTAGCTCCTGATGTTATTGCCAAGGCTGGCTTCGTGTCACTCTTGGGAAATGCCATAATGTATTTCGCTACTAAAAGAAAAGAAACAATACAAAACGTGTAATATCTATACCAATGTTCATGAATATGATATAATAAATGGTCGCGCAAAATAGGATGTGTAAATTAAAGTGTGTTGATTCATACAAATTGATAGCGAATATAAGATCTTTTTTAAGAAATATTATTAACTTACCTTGAGTGCATCCTACAATCGTTAACAATGTGATGAAAACGCATTGTTGGAAAATGATTCCCATCATTGCTGAAAAAAAAGAAAATAGACAATAGACAATAGACAATACTTTATTAACTTAAAAGGAATTCGTTCCGGATCACAAAGCTTTGACATAATTATTAAATAACAACATAAAAGCATAAAACGGAGATAAGACATGGGAATTAAGATGGTTGAAGTGACTAAGAAGATAACTGGACATTCAACATTTGATTAAATTATGTAGTTATAACAATATAAAAGGACATAAGGTATATGATTTAAAATTGCTTAACAACTAAGATGATGACTGGACATACAGCATTAAAATATGTAGTTTTAACAGCAAAAAAAAGGAGATAAGGTATATGATTTAAATTTACTAAACCTTTGTTTTACTAATAGGGACAGATAAGTTTACTTATCAGGTTGTTAAATATGGAAATTCAAAACACGAGGAGAATAAGGTGGGAGGGAGGGGTTTGGAGATTATCAGTTTGAAATTAGGAAATGTGGATATGATGAAAGTAAAGATGTTGGCGACACAATAAACCTTCCAGAGCTTAATGCGTCAACGCGTCATGTATGTCATATTCTACTTTCCTACATGTATCTCGAGTATTACATAAACGACAGTTTTCTAAAAGTCTATAAATATTTCAATATTTCTAAATTACAATAGTTGGCTTCTGAACACTTGATTTTTAAGTAAAACATAGTTTTAGTTTGTTAGTTTTATTCATCCTTCGTGAATTAGATTTAAATCTGCTTAAAGGGCGATCGCAGAGTTTGAAAAAGTCACATATGATAATTGTCACTTAGTCAATGTTATTTTTTTTATTGCGCTATTATTTTCCTACAAGTGTCGATATGGAAAACGTAAATCAGGATTTCAAAAATATGAAAATATAATTTTTTCCAACTTTTGCACCAGCGAGAAGACGACAAACTAGGTTTAATTATGCGTATTTTACACATGTACAATGACTGATCCTTTGTCGGTGCTGTCGGTCATTAACTTGACGTCAAAACAGACCTCAATTTACATATATTTACCTTAAACGTACGGTACGCAGTTTCACTGGATCAAAAACCTTGTACATACTAAGACAGTAACATTTCGATTGAAGTTGACCGACATTTTTTATGTAAAATGCGATTTTAATTTTAACTTGAATGGAATGAAACTGGCTCGATAAAC